>CM076569.1:196101705-196306867 GCA_034641835.2 Pinus albicaulis
TAAAGAGGAAACTAAGAAACACAAAAAAGCACAACCACCCTCTAACAAGGGTATTGAAATAACAGAGCCACCATTCCCCGAGCGTTTAGTTTTAACTAAAACGCCTGAAACACCTGCTTTTAATCTTTTAGGAGAATTACAAAACTTGTATGTTAAAATTCCACTTTTACAGGCACTGAGAGATGTACCAATTTATGCTAGAACCATGAGGGACATTTGTGTTAAGAAACCTGGTAGGAAGACTAAAGACCCCCTTACAGTTCATGTTATGGGTGATTTATCTGCATTAATGTCCGGAAAAACCCCTCCTGTGAAATATTGTGACCCCGACCATCCTACTGTGATAGTTCAAAATGGTAAAACGATAATTCCTCAAGTTCTGGTAGATCTAGGTGCTGCAATAAACATTATGACTCTCGAAAATTCACAGTTGTTACAGCTGAATAACACAATTAGAGATACACCAACCATCCTAGAGTTAGCTGACCATTCTAAAATTAAACCAGAAGGAGTTGTTGAAGATCTAGTTATCTAGGTTGAATCCTGGAATTACCCAGCTGATTTTGTGGTATTACAAACTAAAACAAAGCTGGGGGGACACCCTTTAATTCTAGGAAGGCCATGGCTAGCCACAGCCGATGCCTTTATCAGTTGCAGATCTGGTTAAATAACAATTTCTAATGGTTATGAAACTAAACAACTTTCTCTTTATCCTCATGCTACACCCATAATTAATAATGAAAATTCTGTGTGGATGGATTATGATGATAATGCTATTCAGCCCATTTTAACTATCAGACAAGCCTTAACTCTTAAAGACAATACAGAGGATGAAATAATTAATAATTTTATTTGTGAACCTTCCTCTATAATTGCTGAAACACACAATCAATTGACTGCACTTTTTGAAACGGATACCCAGGAAAATCTTGAATCTGAAGATTTATCTCAGACATTAACCACCATCTCATCTAAAAGCATAACAGTGGAAATCGAACCTGGCAAAACATTAAATATAAATCCTGATCTAACAGTTGCTGAAACACAGCAGTTAATGAAGTTATTACTTGAAAATAAGGAAGCATTCGCATGGGATTACATGGATATGAAGGGAATCTCTTCTGAATTATGTACTCACCAAATTTATATTAAAGAAGGATGTCGACCAGTCTGTGAAACCCAAAGATGAATGAACCCTAATTTAAGAGAGATTGTTAAAGAAGAAGTTCAGAAATTTCTTAATGCAGGATTTATATACCCCATATCTGACAGTGAATGGGTTTCCCCATTGGTAATAGTCCCTAAGAAAAACGGGAAATGGAGAGTGTGTGTTGATTATAGAGCCTTAAAAAAAGCTACTCAAAAGGACCATTTTCCTTTACCTTTCATTGATCAGGTGTTGGATAGTCTGTCAGGAAAGAAATTCTTTTCTTTTCTAGATGGATTCAGCGGGTATAACCAAATTAGAATTTAACCCCAAGACCAAGACAAGACCACTTTTACTAGTCCTTGGGGAACTTTTTCCTATAGAGTTCTTCCATTTGGACTATGTAATGCACCAACAACTTTTCAGAGGGATGTTATAGGAATATTTTCTGATATGTTGAATGACTCTATGGAAATATTTATGGATGATTTTACTCCTTATGGCGTGTCTTTTGAAGATGCATTACAAAATCTTGAGAAGGTACTTAAACGTTGTATACAAGCTCACCTCTCCCTAAGTACTGAAAAATGTCATATGATGATGAGTGAAGGAGTAGTGCTTGGACATTTTATTTCATCTCAAGGCATTCAGGTAGACCCATCCAAAATACAGGTCATTCAGAATCTTCCTGTTCTTAAAACACAAACTGATGTGAGAAGGTTTCTAGGACATGCTGGATACTACAAAAGATTTATTAAAGATTTTTCTAAGATAGCTTCTCCATTATTTGTGTCTCTTATGAAAAATGCTGAATTTAAGTGGACTAATCTTTGTCAGAAAGCCTTTGTAGAAATCAAGCATCAGTTATCTATTGCTCCTATTTTGAGAGGACCTGATTGGGCCCTCCCCTTTCATATATCTTCTGATGCTTCAGACACTGTAATTGGAGCTGTCTTGGGACAAGAGGAAAACCATATTCCTTATGCTATCTATTTTATCAGTAAGAACATGACCCCTGCTGAGCTTAATTATACAGTTACCGAAAAGGAGTTTCTTGTAGTAATTTATGCCATTAATAAATTTCGACATTACATCACTGGTTATTCTACTTTTTTCCACACTGATCACTCGGCTATTAAGTATTTAATGAAAAAATCTATCACAAATGCTCGAGTTACCAGATGGTTATTGTTACTACAGGAGTTTGATATTACAATTGTAGATCGGCCAGGTAAAGAAAATGTTGTGGCTGATTTCCTTTCGCGGTTAAAAACTGATAATAATATTCCAGTAGATGATTCCTTTCTTGATGATTATTTATTTGCAGTCTCTGCTCACTCTCTTTGGTATGCAGACATTGCAAATTATTTGGTTGCAGGAAAATTACCATCACACCTGTCATATAGGGAAAAGAGAAGAATTGTTCAACAAAGTGCCAGGTATAGCTGGATAAGTGGGTGTCTTTTCTACACAGGGCTTGATCAGGAAATCTGAAGATGCATTAGAGAGGATGAAGTGTACAACATACTAAAAGCTTGTCATGATGGCCCCTGCAGAGGGCATTTTGCTGATAAAAGAACAACACACAAAATTTTGAGGATGGGTTACTATTGGCCCTCATTGTTTAAAGATGCAAAGAAATATGTGCGGGCTTGTGACAGCTGTCAGCAAATGGGTCAACCCAATCATAGAGATCAAATGCCATTAAACCCCCAGGTAGTACCTGAACCATTTGAAATATGGGCCTTAGATTTCATAGGAACCATTAATCCTCCATCCAATCAAAGAACTTATATATTAGTCTCTACAGACTATACGAGTAAATGGGTGGAGGCCAAAGCACTTATTAGAGCCAATGAAGAAGTTGTCCTAGCTTTCTTATTTGAAGAGATCTTTACTAGATTTGGAATTCCTAGAGAGCTAGTTACAGATGGAGGACCTCCATTCAATTCTCATGGTTTTAAATCTATCCTTCGGAAATATCATATTCATCATAGAATGACTACACCATACCATCCCCAGGCCAATGGGCAAGTGGAAAGCACAAATAAAGTAATAGAAGCCATTCTAACTAAAACGATGAAGGATAACTGGAAGGATTGGTCTCAAAGGCTCCCTGAAGCACTATGGGCTTATAGAACTACCTGGAGAAATACTACAGGATTTTCTCCCTATGAATTGGTTTATGGTAAAAATGTTGTTTTTCCTGTGGAATTTTAAATTAAAACTTTAAGAACTGCTTTAGCTTTTAACCTTGATTTGACTGATGTGCAGACAGCTAGGTTTCAGCAGCTTCTTGAATTGGATGAAAAGAGATTAGATGCCATTCACCAAACAACCATGATTCAACAACAAAGAATGAAGTGGCATGATAAAATCATCAAACATAAGCAGTTCCAAAAAGGTAATTGGGCCTTATTGTATGACTCTCGATTTGAAAACTTTCAGGGTAAGCTACGTACATGATGGTTGGGACCTTATGAAGTAGATGTTTTTTTTCCTAATGGAACAGTAAGACTTTTAACAATTGATGATTCTAAAACACCTCTACTAGTAAATGGTCATAGGCTTCGCTTGTACCAGCACCCTGTTTCTAAAGAAGATTTCAAGGCTACTTGCATGACTGATACACATTATCTTTTTCTATGGGAGTCCTCTGCTCCTCACAGCATTTAATTTTCTGCACTATATTTCTAGTATTAGATTAGATTTAAAACTAATAATCCCTGTCAAGGGTTGGCATGTTATAATTGTATTTTGCAGATTAAGGAAGAACTCACTCAGGAGGATAGTTTCATCACAAGAAGATCTAAAGCTTCAATCACAGAAGCTTTGTTCCCCTCATTTCAACTCATTTCCCAGGAATGTCCCTTTTATCACTTATCCCTTTACTCCATCTTTCCCTTTTTCCCTTTTTCCTATTTTTACCCACTCTTGAAACACCATCTTTCAGCCAGCATTTCCCGTTCTCTACTGCTGAAATCATCCCTCAGCAAGTACTTCCCCAAATTTTCTTAGTACCAAATCATTACATTCCATTTTCCTTATTTTTCCATTGCTGAAACACCACTTTCAGCAACATGTCATTCATTTTTCTATTGCTGAAACACCACTTTTAGCAACCTATCATCTATTTTTTTTTCCATTGCCAAAACACCATTCCTTTCCTCTACTACACAAGTTTTCTAGTACCCCACTTTTATTCTTCAGATCCCTTGGGTGAATATTATCCAGTATTGAGCAGATCCTGATATGCTCCTGTCTCTACATTTCAAAGAAATTTAAAGATTCTTCCATCAGTATTAAGCCACTTTGAATAAAGCACTCTATACTTTGAATTATAAAAACAGAGGTAAAAATATAAGGTATGCAGATTTTTTATGTAATTCAGTTAAATAATAGTTTAAAGAGAGGATCTTGCCCATTATGATTACAATCCCCGCACACTTAAACATCATTTCATCACACGTAAGGGGGGAATTTCAAAAATTAAAATCATCATTCCACACCATCCAATCCACCATCACTCTTCATATCCATTATTTCCGCCGTCATTGATACTCCATATCCTCAGTCGCGACGATTAGCTTGATCAGGCCTATGTTTTTATTCTCTGCGCATCTGCATTTGACTCAAGTTAGTAGCTATGGGAGGCTCCACTATCAGACATGAGCCTAGCTTGACAAATCTTCTCGAATTATTTCCGGAGGCTTACCAAATTTTTCAGCAGGCAGGTTAGATTACATATTTCGAGAGGCTGGGAGAATTTGATCCTCAGCAAGTTTTAGAGTTTGCGCATAATTTTCAGGAAGATTACTCCATAGTCCAAGGGGTCCGAATTTTGGTCACAGAGGAAGATATAGCACAAGTTTCAGGGTTGTCGGTCACAGGTGCTCGCTGGTTTAGCAGGAAACAAGTCATTTTAAACGCATAACAGGACTTCCTTCTTCCAGAGGAACAGGTTGAGACTAAAGGTCGTGGCATAAGTCTGCATTCATTACCTTGCCCATGGCCAAGCGTAGCTTAATTTTTCAAGAACTATTTGACTTGCGAGGGGCGTTACCAGGTACTTTGCGACATGGTCGATTAGTCAAAATTCCTTATTATCTGCTTGGATCTATTAAAAATATGTCATATTACTGTAGACAGGTAAGATTCCCATCAATGTCCCTCACCCATCATCGCTTATGTCAATTATTAATTCACAGGGGTTTTGTCCAGCAAAACCCCCCTCTAAATAACCCACCCCTACTTCTCCAACAATCCCCCGAAATACCCCAAGAAGCTGGAAATCCCCAAGAAACCCCCGAAAGCTCTTATGAACGGCAACTGGAAGATTTTCCTGATCCTCCATTGATTCCATCTTCAGAACCAGTTCATCCGACCCCAAGTTCATCCCATTTAGCAGAGTCATCCCATCCCACTGTCCACATCTCTAGCGACGACTCTCAAGCTGAAACACCCCCATCACCCCCTACTCATAAAAGAAAGAGACGAATTGCAATAGTCTCTGTCTCAAAAAGGCAAACAAGGGCCACATCCCAAGCTGTCACCTCTTCCGATAGCCCTTCCCCTAGAAAAGAATCTTCTCATAAAAAGAAAAGGAAAGACACTGATTTTTCTGCTTTCCTACCTAGGAGAAAAATGAAAACGACTGTTGAATCTGAAGTCACTCCCATTTCCCCTGACCCTGTAGCTATCTTGTTAAAACTTCAATCCTCATCACCATTCCAAATCCCCGAATCATTACCCATCTCGTCCTGTGGCACTTCTCCACAAGAACCAGATGCCCAGGGTAATATGACATAATTTTCTACTCAAACAGTAACTGCTCCACAAGAACCAGTTACTCAGCCAACAACTGAAACACAAGAAGTAGCTGCTGAAGTGAAAAAATAAAACACCAAGCATGATAATATAAGGAAACCAGCGGTAGCTGAAACACAAGAACCAGCTACAGCTGTGGATCAGCAATCAACTCCAGCAAAAGCAACCAACACACAGGGTTCACTCACCATGGCATCGTTATTCGAGGAAAATGAATTTTTAAAGTTAGAATTAGAGGCCTACAAAAAAGAGTTGGTAATGGCAAGGGAAGCCTTTGATAAAGAATTAAATCTCTACATGTTGGCACATACAGCATTAGTACAAAATAATGAGCCATGTAAAGAATACATGTGCCATGAATGTGGAAACATTTACCAACAGGCCAGATACAAAATAGTTAAAGTCCCAGTGCCTGAGGCATCCACATCAGTTGCAGTCAAAGAAGAATGCCCTACTGTCACACAAGAACTAGTAGGGCCCTTAAAAAGTCTGGAAAAAGAAACCAAGCCACAGATATCCTGCCCTGTGTTAGTTAACTCAGCTACTCAGACTATGCCCCAACCCAGTACTTATAATGCCGGGACAAAAACTCCACCATGGAAAGAATTGGAAATAATGAATAAGTGGAAGAAGCAGTATGCTATTGATCAAGATAAAATGTTACAACAGCATAAGTTGGCCTGGCAGAATCAGATGTATGCCAACTGGGATAACTGGGAGCAGACACTTCAGTAGCTTAAGGATTCCAAGATAGAAATCAAGGAGTTAAAAGACAAACTGGTCTTGATGTTTTCATTAGTACAAAAATTGTTAGGCACCAGGAAACCTTCTTTGAAATATTCTCTGTTTCTTTCTGAACGCCTTGTTTATTTTCAGTTAAAAGAAATTAAGGATGGGAGACCTCATGAGTTGCTCATAGCGGAACAATTTGTCAAAACATTTGCTGAGGCCCCGGCCAGTGATCAACATTTGTTATGTGAACTTTATCTTCATAATGAGGCTATGCCTGACAATAGAGAGGTCAACCTGAATCCAATTGTTGGTGATATACAAATTAGGGCATTTGTTTCATTTCTTGCCAATCAAATCACATGGAAAACCGCTTTTATCGCAAGTAGGCATAATGAGGATAATTGCCTCCTTTGGATAAGACCGAAACCTTCAAATCCGACCATTTTTGTAGCAGAATATCATCGATTTTTGCAGAAGCCGGGAATGCACAGGTACATACAGCAATTGCAAGGCTTAATACTCCTAAAGTGTCATCAGTTAATCAGAGTCAAAGAGACTGCTGCCTTGAAGGCCAACACCATGTTCTAGCAACTGTCCTGTAAGGAAAGATAAGATTATAATCCTTTTAGCCTTGATAATTTTCAAACTGCACTGTCCAGGGTACCAAACTATATTAGATGCATTCAGCAATGTGCCAAAAATTGGATTGGTTATCATTTTCACTTCCCTGTCTTATGGATGCCGGAAGAACGATATCAGCCTCACTACAAATTGGCTAATAGGGACGAGGCAGTAGCATGGTATAAATTTCAAAACAACCAGGGATTCATATCTTCGAAAGAAGCTACCTTCCATAGTTATTGCTTGAGTAACTTGCATGCAAAGAGTCAGTACTCAGACTCTGATTCAGACTAAAAGTTGCCTGAGGACATGCAACCCTTTCAGCTGGGGGGGATGTTAGGACCTCACAATGTACCATTTTTACCATACATTTTGACACCACTTTACTCTTTATAGCTATATTTAAAAAGGTTACATTATCATTTCCATTCATTTTATCCAAAGGTATATGAAATCCTTCTCTTTACTATATATTTAATTTGTTTTACGTATAATTCTACATTACTCTTATATTTCATCATTAATCGAAGGTAGATAGTTGCTAACACAAGTCTAAAATATCGCAAATAATTTATGATAAGGAACGTGTTGTTTTTGAAACAGTCGGCCCGTTGCTGAAACAGTTGACTCCGTTGCTGAAACAGTCAAATTTGTTGCTGAAACAATCAGCGGGCACGTAAATTCCGTCACTACTGATGATTTGCGATTTCGAAAGAGTATTTCAGGAACGATGGCAACAAGATGAAGACAAGCAAGGAAAGTTGTTACACGTATTGTTCTGAAGCCAGTATTTTTGTATCTGTTGTAAAAATATTCTGCTATGGAAGAATAGAAAGACCCTATTTTAAGATAGAAGAACAGATTTGGATAAAAATAGGATTTCTCTGATGTAACTGTAATAGATGTCTCCTCTTTAAAAAGAGGAGACATCATCATTAGAAGGGAGTTAGAGACTGTAGGAGAGACATTATTTTTTTTGAGCGGAAAGGAGCAAGAATCCATTGTAATGTATCATTCCTTTTTGACAGATGAATAAAGGTTTCTTTTGAGCACTTCAATTTAAACTCTTTCCTATGGGGAATCTTGTGAGAAGGAAAGGGCCTGCCTTCATCACAAGATTCACCCGATTTCTCCTATAGTTTGTTAAATTCTTTATGTTATTCGCACCTTAATTTAATGTTTTTTGCTAAAGAATCATTTATACAGTGCTGTATTTCTTATCAAGCACTCTGTTTTCTTTAACACTGCATTAGCCTTACACCATTCATTCTTAAGAAGCCAAGAGATATTTTTTTCTGTTATTTGTTTGAATGTGTGATTGATATCAGGAAACATGTGCTGAAGATTCCTGTTCATGGGAATAGGGTCCTGATCTCCTTAGGTTGATTCTCTTTTTCTGCAGTTTGATTGATATCAGGAAACAGGCGCTGAAGATTCCTGTTCATCGGAATAGGGTCATGTTTTCCTTGGATTGATATTTTTCCCACAGTGTGATTATTGTCAGGAAACAGGTGCTGAAGATTCTTGTTTAGAGGAATAGGGTCTTGTTCCCTGTTATTGTTGATTGATTTCCTTTCTTGCAGGGTGATTTCCTTTCATTATCTTTTCCTAGAATTATTTTAATGAAAGAATGCAGTAGAGGATTTGCTTCTGCTGTAACATAAGTAGGCTTCACCTTTGTTAAAGTGATGTGTGAATAGTTGTATTTGTATGATTGATAATTGTGTGACTTCTACTACAACATTTCCTTGATTTTGGAATTGATCATATCCAGTGCGTGATTGTCTTTGGAATAAACAGACCTTCCCGGGTTGACAATTTATGTGGTGCTTGAATTGTTAAAACAATTAAAGCGACCAACACCTGGCAGCTGCCAAACAAAGATGGATGGCCTCCACAAACAATGTAAAGAATAGGGAGCCATTTGGCTACAATAACTTCAGAGCAGCCACCTCCATATTCCTCTCATATATTAACCTGGTCTTCAACATGGGTCCTGCATGGTTAGGGTGTAGGTATAGATGCCCTCTCATCTAGTGCCCCCCTAAGGTTTATGATCATGACTATGAACTAGTAGAAGGGCACAGAAAAGTTGCCTTTGCAAGAATTAGACAAAAACATGGTTTCAGAGAAGAAAGAAGTCTACCTTGCCTACTCCTTGAAAAAGTTGCAACTCAACCATTTGTTTACACGAGGACATGAAAATAGGTAAGCGGGGAAGTACGTTGGGCTAGAATTAAGGTATGTTTTCACCCCAAGTTTAATTCAAATTATCATACATTTTTGGAAGTTCTCTCGTCTTAATAGTAAAGGAAAGGAGGGTTAAGGAAAAATCAGAACAAATAGACTAACGGTAAGAAGCATGTTCAAAACAACAAGGATTTGATTTATTTCATCTCTATTCACAGGAAAATGAGGCAGCAGAATCAACGCAGACCAAAAGACAGCTGACAGACAGAGAACATAAAGCCACAGTAACCCCCATAGATGAGTGGAAGGTGTAAAGACAACTCCACGTCCAAAGAACTCAAACGAAAGCCACACTCAGTGGGCTGTCGTTTGGGAAAGACCATTTTACTAAGAGAAATTGCCTTTAAAAAGGCCAAGGAAGGATGAAAGAAGTGGAGGTGAAATAAGAATTATCTTCTGTAATGGGTGTATCAGGACATAACTCTCTAATTGTACTCATGTCTTGACTCTTCTTTAATAAATAATTTTTGTATTTTGAATAATCATTTCTCGAGTTTTCCATTGCATTGGACTTCTGGTGGTTTGGACCCAACCCTTGGAGTTTCTGCACTCACCTCTGTAATGTACGTTAATTACGGAATTTATGTTCAGTTATCTAATGCGTTATATGAGATATCTTTCTACTTGTTTAAATTCTATGCCTGTGATGCTGTATTTTCCTTTGCCACTCAGGCATTTTATTGCTCATGTTTCTTGTTTATAGTAATATCTTTATAACCGTTGGACATTTTCATCATTACTCAATTCCTTTATATCTATTTCTGAGCTTTATCACAATCTCTGTTCAATGCTTTATGTCTCCAAGAATTATATCCTTTCCATTGGTACTATAGAATATCGTGTTGTCCTTCATACAGAAGAATGTTTGTCAGTTAGTTAGCAAGAGAATTCCATTGCAAAATTAAAATAAGAAATTGTTGTTCAATTCCTTGAGTTTGTTGTTCCATTCAGTAGGACTGCTGTTAAATTCATTGAGTATGTTGTTCAATCATAGATTATTCTCACTAAGCTTATTTAGACAGGATAGTTAACGGTAATTTACAAATTCCATTCCCTTTGAGTTGATTGAACTTCAAGAATTAATTGATCTTCTTCATAGTAATATAGATCAGCTATTTCCAATGTCACTCGCATATACTATGCTCACACTGTTGAAATAAGAAGACTTACCCTAGGTTGAAAATCAAATGAGAAGCTTGGAGGATTCGCATAATAGTCACCTAAAAGAACCAACAGTAGGCACCCACCTGCAGAAGGTTTCAACCTTCTCTCATTTTCCAGCTGCTACTGGAAGGGAGCTCCAACCCCTTGATCTCGTTTACCAACCACTACTAGAAGGGAGCATCAACCCCTAAAATGATCACCATATTCTACTAGAAGGAAGCTTCGACTTCAACACTAAAGGCTTCTACCCTCAAAACCATTTCAAACCACATTTCATAAGTTGTCACACCGGATCTAATAGCTTCAACACAACACCATTTTTAGAACAATGTTAATAACCATCAAACAATATTTAAACGGAACAGTGAGATCATTGTAACCAGATCACATCATTAAGCCTACACTTCAGTATTAACATGTAGAATCAATTTCAACCCTGATCATTCATACAACAAAAAGGATACGCTACTTCACATACGGTAACCTACGTGTATACCCGATTTTTATGGAGAAACCTGTGTATATATATTTTTATACTGAAACTAGAGATCTAAACAGACTCAGAACAAATCAAAGACATTCAGGCACTCTATGTCATATTTACAGACCCCTATTTTAGTTAGCAACATCCATCATTCTCAATCAAACAGACATTGATCATCCTTATACATAATCAATTAGTAGTATAAACATTATTCAAAAATTTAATATCTACAGGAAGACTTCATTGACAGACAACAAATACACAACATATATGCTCAAACATTTTCTTCAGCAATCTTAAGAAAAAAATGAACTTCCATACGCGCCTTTGCTGAAACGAACCCGCGGGTATACATGCTTTCAACGTGACAAACCAGCGTATAGGTCTGTAAATATTACAGTACTGTGTAACACTTTGAAGTAGAAAACTTGCTTAGGTCATATCATTTACTTCAGAAATTATGCGCCATACCACAGATCTAAACAACTCATAAACAAATTATGCAAATAAATAGTCATTTCAGAACTAGAGATCCAGATCCATTATTGTATTCATGAGTGCATCAAAATATCATATCTATCTATTGAATAGCCCAATCCATGCAGATATACTTTAGGCTGAAGTATTCATTCAATTCTCATTCACATGCACACTCTTGCACTATGATCTTCTCCTCCTTATATAGATTGAGCCTTAGCCAATACCATGAGCCAAAAACCACACAAGTGCCGATGGTATTCTTCGATGGGATAAAATATCCATTACTGCACTCATTTTTGTGGGTTAATACCATGGTAAAGACCCTTGGTATGGTTAAAATTAGTGCGCCAACACATATGCGACTTTTCTTCTTTATGCCTGCATGTATACGCGAATTTTCCTCATCAAAACTATACACTGATTTTGGATGTATGCTCGGGTTCCCTTCATCAAACTTGCTGGTATACGTGGGTTCCCTTCATGAAACCTACATATACATCTTGAAACTTTACCTTCATCATTCCTATATCATTTACTGGAATTCCTTTCTCTGTCACATGTAAACTGACCTGTAGATACATAAATTTTACATATTCAAAAAATAGGTTTCTATCAAAACAAAACTCATCAAGTAGGATTTCATGAAGGACAAAATATTCAAGAGACATTCTTATGGCTTCAAGTCGTGCTACTGGTGAAAATGTTTCTTGAAAATCTATACCTTCTCCTTGAGCATACCCTTTACAAAAAATTCTAGCTTTGTTTCTAATTACATCTCCATTTTCATTTAACTTATTTTTGAATATCCATTTTTTTCCAACATTATCATGAGGTATTGAAACCAATTCCTAAGTATTATTATTTTTAATTTGATCAATTTCTTCATTCATGGCCTGAATCCAACATTCATCTTTACTAGCTTGATTTACATTTTGTGGTTCGATGGTGGATAAAAATGCTAGATAACTGGGAGATCCTACAAGAGTTCTTCATTTTTGTACCCTTGATTCCTTTTCTCCAAAAATTTGAGATTCTTGATCATTCTTTTGAACATACCTAGATGGATCCTTTTCTCTTTCTAATGTATCTTCTTATGGTGCTTCATTAGGTTCTCCTTTTATATTATTGTTATTTGACGAGGTAAAAAAAATCATCATCATCATCCTCATTTTATTTTATTTTTCCCTTTTGGGATTTGTGAGAGATTCATCAATCACAACATCACTACATTCAAAAATATTCCGAAGTCCCTTATTGTAGCATTTGTATGCTTTACTTCTAGAAGAGTAACCAAGAAATATTCCTTCATCTTCTCTAGGTTCAAACTTACCAAGTTTTCTGTCGTTATTTTTTATATAACATTTTCTTCCAAAAATTTTAAAGTGCTTCACAGTGGGAGTATTACCATACTAGAGTTCATAAGGAGTTTTATCACTATTTACATGAACATGAGCCTTGTCAAGAATATTTACTACAGTATGAGCAGCTTCACCACAAAAGGTGTGAGGAGTCCCATATTCATCAAGCATAACACGATCCATTTGATGAATTGTTTTATTCATTCTTTATGCCACGTCATTTTGTTGCGAAGTTCTAGCTACAAAAAATTGTCTTTTTATGCCATATTGTTCATAGAAATAAAATAATTCATCTGATATATATTCTCCTCCTTGGTCAGATCTAAGACATTTGATTTTTCGATCTAATTCATTTTCAGCTAAAGCTTTGAATACCTTTAATCTTTCAAATGATTCATATTTATGTTTCAATAAAACGATCCAACACATTCTAGAAAATTCATCAATGAATAAGATATATTATTATTCTCCACGAGGTGATGTTCTCCTTACAGGTCCACACAAATTAGTATGTATAAGTTCAAGAGGCTTACTTGCTAATCCTTCTTTGTAATTAAATTGAACCCTAGTTTTCTTATCGAATTGGCATGATTTGCATATGGTACTTTTGGGTAATGTGATGTTGGGTAGATCACAAAGAGCTTTGACCCAGCTTGATTTTATTATTTGATAAAAGCTTAGATGTCCCAATCTTCTGTGCCATAAATAGTTTTTTGTAGATTTACCTAGATAACATTTCTCTTGGCCACCTTTCAGTATATACATATTGCTTGGTGTTCTTGTTCCTTTTATTACGGTATTTCCTATCTCAAGTTCACGAACCACACACTCTTTTGATCCAAAGACAACTTCATTTCCTTGCTCACACATTTGACTAACAGTAAAAAAGTTATACTTTAATCCATCAACATACATAACATTATTATCTTTAACATTTTATTTTAGAAAAGCATATCCTTTACCCTTAATGATAGCAGGAGAGTCATTTACAAAAGTAACATTCTTTTCCTTTTCTAATGAATTGTATGAAATAAGTTTATATTTATCACCTGTCATGTGTTTTGAACATCCACTATAAATGTACCATTGATTTTATTCTCCTTCTGCAAATAAATCTATGCCGCAAATTTCAAAATGTAAGTCCTTCCTTCTCCATACCTTGGAAATTCTGGATATTTGTTATTTTGGTTGAAGTCTTCTCTTGCATTCATATTCCTCATGTCCAAAGTTATTGCAAAATGAACATTCAATTTCGTCTTGGAAAGGAGAAAATTTGCTATAAGTATTATTTTTTATTCTTGTCTCATTTCTTTGTCTTCTTGCTTCTCTGGTCATGATTTTTTTGTATACAACACATTTAACAACTTTGTGACCAAAATTATGACATCGGAAACATTGTCCATTAAAGAAGAAATTTATTGCGATCAGAAAACCTTCTAGTGTTATTTACCTTTTAACTGATATTTTTGTTATTTTTCATCCTTTAATTTGAATGATCTTGCTTTACCTGAGCATTGTCTTTGTTCTTTTGTTGAGTGACGAAGCTTTGTTGGCTGGATTTTTCCACATTTATATAACTTGTAGTTGAGGATTTTTATGGCTGAGATGATTCACCAATATATCCAAGACCTTTCCTCACAAGAGGAGAGAATTGAAACTTGATAATTTCATATCCTTTAGCAAATCTGAGATTTAGATTTTTTACTTTCTTAAGTTCCTCTCTTAGAATTACTATTTCACATTATAATTTCTCATTGTGCTTCTCCTTTTCTATGAGTTGATTCTATAGAGTATTTATGGTTATTTTGTTTTCTTCCAAGCATATTTTGAGTTGAGTTATTTCTTCAAGAAAATCATTTTCTTCTAACGCATCCATAAAATTATCTTTAGCGTCACTAGTGTCTTTTCTAAATTCCATGAGCAGTCTAATATCTTGATCAAATTCTCCTTCCTCACTATTTGACAAGCTATCACTATCTTACCGAGTATGGTAACTTTTTTTATTGACAAATCGTCTCCTATTTACTTTTTCTAATTCCTTTCCCTTATCATGATTATATTTATGAGGAAAATTAGCAACATAATGACCCACTCACACACAAGAAAACATTTGAAAGGAAGCTTACCTCTGAACCTTCCAGTGCTAAGCTGAATTTTCTTTACAAAATTTACCTCATCATCTTTTGATAAATACATTGACCCTTTTTATTCTTCCTTGTCCTTTCCTTTTGCAGTAGCTTTAAAAGAAGCTTCTTTGACTTCATACTGTTATCACTCTAGTAAATTTTCTATCAGAAATATTTAAAAATTTGTAACTTACTAGAGGTAACCAAGAACCACTTTTAGAATTGAGGATCTAGCCTTCCTGAGTTCCGAAGAGGAATCTCTCCATATGATTTAGCTTTGTTTAGGTAACAGATATTAGGCTAGCTATGATTGTGCAGTTGGGTTTGATTTTTTTGAAAAGGTTGGTGGGAATAAAGGAATACAAGGGAAACCATAGAAAGATCTAGCTAACCATTGGGCAAAGGAGTCAAATTATAGCAAACAAGACTAGAAAACATAGGCCAACAGATGAAAATATGCTAAGGGAAAGATAGATGACCTTCCAAGGGTTTTAAAAGGATATTTTGATGAAGTGGGTGAAGTCTGGACTAAGGGAAATTAAGAATCCTTAGATCACAGATAAGAAGATTGGATGAGGGGATCAAACTGGGACCTAGAGCAATTAAGAATTCTATGGTCTGGTTATCAAGCAGAAAACATTAAAATGCCAACTAGTTTAAAACATGGAGATTATTATCACTAATCCTATTTAATTTCTCCTTAGTTTCTCATTACAGAATAGAAACACAATATATGAATGAATGTAAACTTTTTAAAGGAAAACACTAAAAACAGGAAAAAGATGAGACTTATCTTGTCACCACGAGAATCCTTAGCTATGATGTCTATTCGCTTCAGTTTCTAGCTTGCTGCTTCAACTTAACTCACATAAAATCCCAATGTTTCAAAAAAAATTATATATTAATATTTATTATTTTATTCCACACCAAAATACTTCCAAGAGTGAAGTATTTATACAAATTCTAAACTAAAATATCTTGAAAAAATATTAAGATTAGTTCACAAATCTCTCCAACTGTTTTACATAAATAGAACTTAAGTAAAGGACACTCAAACTAATGCATATATTTGGAACTATTTTCTATGGATAGGTGATGACAAAGAGGAGAATTCGAATTTTATCCAACTCTTAGTTGATGATGAGGCATCCAAGTCACTAACTGCTTCCTTTCTTTGTGCATCATGCTCCAACAATTCTGCAAACTTGCGGTCCAATGATATCTTTGTATTTCTCAATCCGTAATAGATATGTAAAAAGTGAAAGAGGTTATTGTGGATTCATATATTGGTGAGATAAAATTCTTTCATTTTCCTAAAATGCCTCTCCAGCTGTGCACAATAGGCTCGGAAAAAATATGTGTAAAACAGAGTTTTACAGAGTCTAAAAAATAGCCTGTAAAGATGTGCATGTATCTCTGATTTTGAAATCACTGTGAAAAACGTGAAATAGGTTTTTGTAGATGGTTCTCTTAGGAACAAAAAAAACCTTCAGTTTTGTATGATGTATTTCGTATTGGCCACAATATTCTCTGCAAAATGATGACTTAACTGGAATTTTCTGCAAAAAGTGCTTTCCAACATTGTTTAATATTTCCAAAACCATAATAGCTGTTAGAAAAGTGGGATACATTTTTGTAGATGGTCCTCTTAAGAACATAAACCTCCTTCAAATTTTAAAAATTCATCTTGGATTGATCACAATAGTTTCTACAAAACAATGACTAAAACATGAAATTTCTGCAAAAATGTTCCTTCTTGTTGTGTTTTTCATATTTTCACTTTTTTGTTCTTTTGACTGTTTTACTTTCACTTTAGACAAAATTAAATGTTGATGAAAGTATTTCATTTATTTTTACCATTTTACTACCTCTATATTTACTTTTACTGTTTACCTTTGACTGCTCTATAACTTCATTTTAACTTTCACTCTGACTTTTACCCGATACACTTTAACCACTGATACTCTTTAACTGTTATGCTTTTACTATCCCTATAAATTCTCATTTCACTTTTACCATTCAATGTTCACATTTCATCATTCTAATCTCTCTCTAACTTTGTATACAAACTGTTTTTTGAATGAATATATTGAGTTAAAATCTGAGAATTTGGAGCAAACAATTTTCTCAACTGGTATTGAAACTGTTGGTCCAAATCCATATTCTGATAGTAACCTGCAAAAATCAAACAATTTGTTAATGAAATCCAGGTCTGCAAGGAGGTGATTGTAGGCTTTTTTAAAGACTTGTGGAATGACATCACTTTGTGAAGGTTTAATTCTATTTTTTAGGAATTTTAGGGAACTACTACAAGATTAGATTGTTTGCAGGAGTTATTCACTTTAATAGAGATTAAACTGAGTAATGTAGGCAAAGGATATATTTATTTTTGGCATTTTTTTCTCAATTAGGTTTTCTGAATTGGTTTGATTGAAAACAGGGAATATCAAGGTAATTCAGAGGTTTTAGCTGTTCAGATCCTTGATTTTAATCTCTAAACTGTGAAAATTGAGGAAATTGGCTTTAAAAAGGTTCACAGTCGAAGAAATGGCTTTTTGGTATGTAACAGTCTTCAATTCATTTGTATTTAGTTGGAAAAAGTCGTGGAGATTCTCTGAGGACAAATTTCAGAGGAAATGGCTCTTAAAATGGCAACTGGCTCGAAAATGGCACTGTTAGGTTTGAAAAAGGTGAAAAGGGCTCTGCACAGGCTCTCAGGGTGTAATGGCGCACAATGGTGAAAATTAGACGAGAATAGGCTCTGCAAAGGTTTCACAAGTTTAAAGTGCGAATAGGTGAAAAATTATGAAAACATTAGACTTTAACGTATTAAACCATAGTATAAACTATAGTTAAGTTACATTAAACAAAGGTTCAGCGGAAATGGTTTTGGAATATCGGTGGTGGGATTCGTGTGGCTAAACGGTGGTAAATGGTAATACGCTTTTCGAACGCGATGCAATAGAATCGTGACACGTCGACGCGGGGTGGTTTGGATAAACCACCCATTTCGCGTGACTTTTAAAAAACATCCATCGATTAATTTGTGAGTGCAAAAATGCGTTATCACCATCAGATCTGGCTTTGGGGAGCGAATGATCAGGATTAAAAGGGAAAGTGCGGGGAAAATTCAATTATCGGGTTCAATATAGGCCGTAGATCTTGGGAGTAAAGTAAAATCTGACGGTTAAGAATAGCGCGATGGGGAGGAGTAAAAATGTATTGATCAGTTGCTTTGATTTTCATTCGTTGGATCAAAAGGGATTTGGGGATCAAAGGGTCTAGATTGAATCCCGATGGGAACAAACCTTTTGATGGGATTTATATATAAAAGTGGCTTTTTCCAATGGAAAGGGTGATCGGGAAGGTTAATCAAGATTTTAACCAAGGTTAGGGGGTCGGGGAAGGCAAATATACAAGGGAACAGGTTTAGAAGTTTAGTTTAAATTAAACTTCGATATTTTTTGTTTAAAACATATAGAACATATGTTTAAAGGTTTTTCATATCTTTTTTATTATATGGTTAATTAAATCGAGATGACTTAACTACCATAGGGGGTGGGATATATATATATATATATATAGAATACTTAGCCAAAGGAGTTATAAGGGGGTTTTTTATTTAAACATGTGGGAATAAATAACTTTGGCTTAAGTTATATTAAGTGTGTTTTTGGGTTTATTTTAATAAAAAGGAGTTTTTTTTTTTTCCCAGTAAGACTAATTCTATTAAGAAAAGAAAAGTATAGTACAATCAAGCTTGCATGCAAGCAAATCAGATAAGCAAGGGAGCTGTAGGTGATAGGCTATCAACCTCGCTCCTGATAAACAATCCGGGCAATCCGGGCATGAGAAAAAGAGAACACCGGAATCCAAAAAAGCAGGCTCTGATCAAAGGAAACTACCCAGCATGGGCAGTTTCTGCCACTCGACATTTCTTGCCTTTTTTCTTGCTTACTTTGACCCAGCCAATGGAATTTGGATGAGCCATAACAAGTTGTAGACTATTCTGCTCTAGCAGCGAAGTATCCTTGTCAGAATCTGAAGACGAAGATACATGAGAATGTTTCTGAGAGATCGGCGAGGCAAAGGGGACTTCCGGACTGACCGAGGGAGCATCCAGCGGAGTCTCATCATTCTGCCCATTTGCTTCAAATTCCTCCTCATTCGAACTAGAGGAATCTGTGTCGTCCATAGGAGTGGGAGGGACACAGGGATTCCAGCTCTTGGATTTGGGTTTGCGATTCTGATTCTTCTTTTTGTCGATGAACTGCGAACATGTACTCTGGAGGTGCCCTGTTTGATGACAATGTCGGCAACGGAAGGCTGTATTTTCGTAATCCAAGGTTTGTGTCCAGTGGAAATCTCCAATCTTAAGGTTGATCTGATCCGGCAGCCCTTTGCTAATATCTATTTCTGCACATAATCTGCCATAGGTGAAGAGTCCATTTTCCTTTCTTGAAGAGTCAGTAGCTAGAAAGCGTCCTAGGGTGTCTCCAATGGCGATGAAGACAGAAACATGCCAAAGATGAGCCGAAAGATTCGGGAGCCAGGCCCAAATGG
The DNA here is from genome assembly GCA_034641835.2 of Pinus albicaulis. NCBI lineage: Eukaryota > Viridiplantae > Streptophyta > Pinopsida > Pinales > Pinaceae > Pinus > Pinus albicaulis. Next base: position 196,121,458 of record CM076569.1, read on the forward strand.
GAAGCTTGGTGATGACAGCTGTAGAAGGGTCGAAGTATGGAAACCAAGGGGTGAGGAAAAGTCCTGTCGAACCCCAAAACCAAGGGCCTCCTGTTAAGGCCTTCTGGTAGTCTTCATTTGAGTCAAAATCCACTATGAAGAATCCTTTTGAACATAAGAAGATCTGGCTTCTTTTTGTCCAATTGGTATGTATCCATTGGTAAAGATCTGCTGTGCGAGGCCAAAGCCCATTAAATCTGCATATGATTGCGGATTCTGCAAAAAAATGGTAGCGTTCGTCAATCCTAGGATGAGTGAAATTGAGAGAAGGAACTTCCTCTGATTTATCTACCAAAAATGGCTTTGGAGCCATATCTGGTTGAGCTACTTTTGGAGAGGCCTGAGGGTGGGCAGCGTTTTTGCAGACTGCGTCCTTGAAAGAGAAAGAAGGGCCAGAGGAGGTCTGCCCTATGGAACCACCTCTTAAGCGAAAGGTAGCTGTAATATAAGCGTCCTTTTGAATGCTGTAAAAGAAGAGGGGAAGGGTGTTCATAAGTTGCTTACCCTTATATAGAAATCTCAGGTGAACTGAGGGGATCCCCAGATGTCGTTCGATTTTTTGTAGAAGATTCTGCACCAGATCTGTTGCGTGCACCCAATGCATTGTCGTCTTGCTCGAGAGTGCGACTTGAATTTGAAAAGCAGGTGCTTCTTCTGTAAGATCTGGCAGATCTGGCTGGTTCAAAAAAGAAACCTGCTTACGAGAAGCAGTGGACTGATCCATGTTCAGAATCGTCAGGCTTTGAGCAGTGGCCAAAGCAGGACGAGGCGCCCAGACGCATTTGGTGTGTATTCCCATCCTTGGTGCCTTTGCAGACCTTTCTGGCGGATTCGATAAGCAGATCCTCTTCTTGCGCGTGCCCGTGATGAGATCTGATCCGAAGTCTTTGTGCCCCTTGACATTGGAGAATGTTCCTGAGCCAAGTCGCTGGTAGAGAGGGGCATTGTCGGGGTCGAGAGTCCCTGCAGCAAGATCCGCGTAGATCCAAATGGGGTTAAGCCTTCGATCTGCAACCTGGATGAGATTTGTTTCCGGTTCGAAGATCCAATGCTGCATTCTGTGGAATGTCGGAGAGGAGAGACCACGAAGGCCTGCGGCGCTGAACCCCTTAGTGAAAGCGTGCCCTTCTATGGTGACGGCGGCGTCATAGCTCAACAGGGTCAAGGGAGCAAAGGAGTCGGCGGAAGCCATTAGGTTTTTTTGCAGAGCTCCCGGATCTTAATTCTCGTGTCTTATATATAAAAAGGAGTTATAAAATAGGAAAATATTATTTGTATAGGGAGTTAATATATAAGTTAAAGTTAATATGAAAATAGGACATGGTATACTCAAAACACATATTTATAACAAGTAAAGTGAGGTTTTAAAGATAATTTTCATTGATCTTATTACTTAACTTATGATGTAATGTTATTTTGAGGGCTTAATATATTTAAATGATGTAGGAAGTTAGCTAAATAGGAATTACAAATGCCTTTAAGTAAAAATGGAGTTTTACTTAGGATTATTCAAGGGAATGAGTGCATGAATGGTAAATGAAGTGATTAAGGGATTAATATAGACATTTCACACTTTCAACTGATTAGTCATAGAGCCTTGGGTCCGATCGCAACAAAAGTCAAGGAAATGCCTTGAGCCTTTCTGATTGACAGTCTAGAATGTTTCATGACTATGGGAAGGAGAAGTTAGTTATTTTGTAGCCCATGATGAATGATATTTACATTTAGACTTTTCACCTTCTTCTACCTACCCATCTTACCATGCTAACATTTTTTTTCTTCCTTTGTAGTAGGTGCATTTAAGCTAGCAACCGTCACAGCATTTATTCTTTCTGAAAGCAAGTAAAACTATCTAATTCTACACTTATTTCATCCATGAATCAAGATTAAACTGTTCGATTAACTTTATTTCTCTACATAACTACTAAATTGTCATGATTAAACTGTATGACAACTCATTATTCTCTATCTATAACAAGGAAATTTGAAAAATGACAAGTTAAGATTAAACTGTTTAACTCATCATGGACTATGGCATTTATTGACACTCTGCCATAGTCAAAAAGTAAAAAGTAGTGGCATGTATGCTTGCATACTTTCATTTTTTCTTTTGGGGTCTTTTATTTTTTCTAAGTCCTTTGATTATTCTTTTAGGACTTTTTACCCTCTTTTTGATTGTTTTGATTTTTTACGAAATATGTGAATACAACTTGCAGAAGGAAAAGTATGTACATATTTACAAGATTATCAATAGTCAAGTCAAAATTATGACCCCTATATTATAGGTTGCTAACATCGGCTTCACTTGGGGATGGGTTTTCCTTGTGAAATGCCAAGAACTTTGAGATCAGTAGCCTTTATCTTTGACCTTTGATGATCTTAGTAAGTGTCTTCTGTCTTCTGCAAACTGAATTCTGATCTGAAACTAAAACAACACACAACAATTTTCAAACCAACTTATAGATCTTAAACATATTTAGGACCTCATCCTTGGCTTTAAATCTTAATGAAAAACTAGCTGAAAATTAAAATCTAAAAAAAAATATGCTCAAAATTATGAGCTTATTAGCACTCATCTACCTACTATAATCCATTAAAATCTTATTGAATCAGGTAATACAAAAATTCCAATGACGCCAATCAAGTAGCTGTAAAAATAAATGGATAACTTGATTGCTTGTGACCAAAATTGGAAGTATATTATGATCATGTGCCTTTATAATAAATGATATGATGTGTAAAGGCCACTTTTGATGTATTTTATCTTTATAGAGAAAACTTGTTTGCAGATTTGTGCTAAAAATATTCTCCATATAATCTAATATAGGATCAATAAAAGCATGATGTATGTTATTTACTTCTAGGTCTTCAATGACTAATTTTTCAGTTGAATTATGAATATTAGACCATGAAACTATTTCTTCAGTCTTGTGTTTGAAAGAATAATCATCTTCAAAATGCAAGTCAAAAGATATTATAATTTCTTCTTTCTTTGAAGAAGGAATATTTTCAAAGAAACTTTTAGGATTTCAGAAATTGTATGACTGAATTTGAGAATGCAAAAGTTTGATTTCAGTTTCAAAATTTTCAAAAATTATATCAAGAAGCCATTTTTTAATTTGAGAACATTTTCTTGATTTAAAAAGAAGAAAGAAAGCTCTTAGAAAATCCTCATCAAGCTGAAGTTCTAATATCTCATCCCTCAAAATAGCTAGTGATTGTTCTGTGAAATTATCTTGAATTGGGAGATCATACTGATCATATTTAGGAAAATCTTCAGAAGAAGGAATGTCATCAATTATAAACAATGGATCAACATATTTTTCTTCCAACAATCCTAATATATCTTGATTAGATTGGTTGCATTCTATTTGAAACTAGTTGTTTTGTTCAATAGGCGTGATATCAAGCAATGGGCCTTTTTGGGAAGGTAGAATAACATAGCATCAACTTGTTCTTCTGTCCCTTCATGGATAAAAAATTTTGTACATTCATCAACATTAGAAGAATTAGAAACAATTTCTTCATTATGTAAATATTTTGAGGATGGTTGCATGTTTAGAAGCAAATTGATTTCTTCTTTGGTGAGGTGGGGTGGGAATCTCTGAATTCTTAGATTTGAATAACAATTATTTTTTCTCTTATCTAAAAATTGATCATGAGGTTGAATATTTTCTTTAAATCCATTCAAAACATTAAATGAAACATCATTTGTTAATACAGAGGGGTTTGGTGGATCTTGATGCATCTCCTGATCTATTTCATATTTGTTTAAATCCTCTTGATTATTATGACATTTAACTTGAGAATGAAAATTCTGAATTTCCTCTAATAAATCTTCAGGAAACCAATTTCCAAAATCTTCATCAATATTTTTAAGGTAATGTATAAGATCTTCAGCTTCATCACAACAATTTTTAGCTAATGATAAAGATGGAAAATCTTATTTGTAATGCTCATAAAATACGTTATGAAAATATTTTAAAGAAAATAAACTAGCAAGTTTGAGAGCTTCATACCATTCCCTTGCTTTTCCTTTTAAGGTTACCATGAATATTTTCATGAGGCAATCCTCATGCCAATCACCCTTCAATATTGATGAGTGTATATGAAATTTAATGAGATGTAGTAAAGGATCATCAATTCTCTCATCTTGAAACATAGGCAGATTTTCACTCCAATTTACCTTTGGTAGTTTGTGTGGAAATCCAGGTATGTGATCTCTGCTCATGGGAGCATATCTTCGTTTTATTCTTGGATCATCTTGAAAATCAGCCATAATGAAAGGCCATGGTATCTGTACAACCAAGTTAGATCCTTATATAAAATACAATACATATTGAAAAACGTTCTTAATGAGAAAGAACAAAATGTCTTGGATTAAGATCCAAGTTGAAAGCCTGATCTTTCCATATTATTCTTCCAGGTTCATTCCTCCAGTGGAGTCTTGATTGTGAAATGGATTTGGAGTCTCCAAGTGGATGATTTTAACCTTTGTGTATCTGATCACTGTCCACCATCATAGATCAGATCTGAACCTGTAAAATATTTCTGAAGAAAAAGGTTAGTCTTCCCCAGTGGAGTCGCCAGTATGTTATCACTCTAGTAAATTTTCTGTCAAAAACATTTAAAACTTTGTAACTTAATAGAGGTAACCAAGAACCACTTTTAGAATTCAGGATCTAGCCTTCCTGAGTTCCAGAGAGGGATCTCTCCATATGATTTAGCTTTGTTAAGGTAACAGATATTAGGCTATCTATGATTGTGCAGTTGGGTTTGATTTTTTTGAAAAGGTTGGTTGGAATAAAGGAATACAAGGGAAACCATAGAAATATCTACCTAACCATTGGGCAATGGATTCAAATTATAGCAAACAAGACTAGAAAACCTAGGCCAAAATATGCAAATATGCTAAGGGAAAGATAAATGACCTTCCAAGGGTTTTAAAAGGATATTTTGATGAAGTGGGTGAAGTCTGGACTAAGGGCAGTTAAGAATCCTTAGATCACAGATAAGAAGATTGAAGGAGGGGATCAAACTAGGACCTAGAGCAATTAAGAATTATATGGTTCGATTATCAAGCAGAAAACATTAAAATGCCTACTAGTTTAAAACAGGGAGCTTATTATCACTAATACTATTTAATTTATCCTTAGTTGATCATTACATAATAGAAACACAATATATGAATGAATGTAAAATTTTTAAAGGAAAACACTGAAAATAGGAAAAAGACGAGACTTATCTTGTCACCACGAGAATCCTTATCTATATGTCTATTCACTTCAGTTTCCAGCCTGCTGCTTCAACTAAACTCACTTAAAATCCTAATTTTTCCACAAAAATTCTACAGTAATCTTGATTATTTTATTCCACACCAAAATACTTCCAATATTGAAGTATTTATACAAATTCTAAACTAAAATATCTTGAAAAAATATCAAGATTAGTTCACAAATCTCTCCAACTGTTTTACATAAATAGAACTTAAGTAAAGGACACTCAAACTAATCCATCTATTTGACACTATTTTTTATGGATAGGTGATGAAAAAGAGGAGAATTCAAATTTTATCCAACTCTTAGTTGATGATGAGGCATCCAAGTCACTAACTGCTTCCTTTCTTTTGCATCCTGCTCTAACAATTCTGCAAACTTGGGGTCCAATGATATCTTTGTATTTCTCAATCCATAATAGATGTGTAAACAGTGAAAGAGGTTATTGTGGATTAATATGTTGGTGAGATAAACCTCTTTCAGTTTCTTGAAATTCCTCTCCAGCTATGCACAATATGCTCTGCAAACATATGTGTAAAACAAAGTTTTAGAGTCTGAAAAATAGCTTGTAAAGATGTGCATGTATCTCTGATTCTGAAATCACTGTGCAAAATGTGAGATAGGTTTTTGTAGATGGGTCTCTTAGAAACAAAAAAATCCTTCAGCTTTGTATGATGTATTTCATATTGGCCACAATCGTCTCTGCAAAATTATGACTTAACTGGAATTTTCTGCAAAAAGTGCTTTCCAACATTGTTTAATATTTCCAAAACCATAATAGTTGTTAGAAAACTGAAAGAGGTTTTTGTAGATGGTCCACTTAAGAACATAAACCTCCTTCAGTTATCCAAATTCATCTTGGATTGATCACAATAGTTTCTGCAAAACAATGACTAAAACATGAAATTTCTGCAAAATGTTCCTTCTTGTTGTTTTTTCATCTTTTCACTTTTTTGTTCTTTTGACTGTTTTACTTTCACTTTAGACAAACTTCAATGTTGGTGAAAGTATTTTAATTTATTTTTACCATTTTATTGCCTCTGTATTTACTTTTACTCTTTACCTTTGAATTCTTTGTAGCTTCATTTTAACTTTCACTCTGACTTTTACCTGATACACTTTAACCACTGATACTCTTTAACTGTTATGCTTTTACTATCCCTATAAATTCTCATTTCACTTTTACCATTCATTGTGCACATTTCATCATTCTAATATCTCTCTGACTTTGTATACAAACTATTTGTTGAATGAAGATATTGAGTTAAAATCTGAGAATTTGGAGCAAACAATTTTGTCAACTATTATTGAAGCTGTTGGTCCAAATCCATATTGTGATAGTAACATGCAAAAATCAAACAATTTGTTAATGAAATCTAGGTCTGCAGGGAGGTGATTTTAGGATTTTTGAAAGACCTATGGAATGAGATCAGTCTGTGAAGGTTTAACTCTATTTTTTAGGCATTTTGGGGAACTACTGCAAGATTAGATTGTTTGTAGGAGTTATTCACTTTAACATAGATGAAACTAAGTAATGTAGGCCAAGGATGGCTTTATTTTTTGCATTTTTTGCTCAATTAGGTTTTCTGAATTGGTTTTATAGAAAACAAGGAATATCAAGGTAATTCAGAGGTTTTAGTTGTTCAGATCTTTGATTCTAATCTCTAAACTGTGAAAATTGAGGAATTGGCTTTAAAAAGGTTCACAGTCAAAGACAGGGCTTTTTGGTCTGTAACAGTCTTCAATTCAGTTGTATTCAGTTGGAAAAAGTCGTGGAGATTCTCTGAGGAAGAATTTCAGAGGAAATGGCTCTTAAAATGGCAATTGGCTCGAAAATGGCACTGTTAGGTTTGAAAATGGTGAAAAGGGCTCTGCACAGGCTCTCAGGGTGTAATGGCGCACAATGGTGAAAATTAGACAAGAATAGGCTCTGCGAAGGTTTCACAAGTTTAAAGCGCGAATAGGTGAAAAATTATGAAAACATTAGACTTTAACGTATTAAACCATAGTATAAACTATAGTTAAGTTATATTAAACAAAGGTTAAGCGGGAGTGGTTTTGGAATACCGGCGGTGGTATTTGCGTGGCTCAACGGTGGTAAGCGGTAATACATTTTTCAAACACGATGCAATAGAATCGTGGCACGTCGACGTGGGGTGGTTTGGATAAACCACCCATTTCTCGCGACTTTTAAAAAACATCCATCGATTACTTTGTGAGCGCGAAAATGCGTTATCGCCATCGGATCTGGCTTTGGGGAGTGAATGATCGGGATAAAAAAGGAAAGTGCGGGGAAAAGTCAATTATCGGGTTCAATATAGGCCGTAGATCTTGGGAGTAAAAGAAAATCTGACGGTTAAAAATAGCGCGATGGGGTGGAGTAAAAATGTATTGATCAGTCACTTTGATTTTCATTCGTTGGATCAAAAGGGATTTGGGGATCGAAGGGTCTAGATTGAATCCCAATGGGAATAGGCCTTTTGATGGGATTTATATATAAAAGTGGCTTTTTCCAATGGAAAGGCTGATCGGGAAAGTTAATCAATATTTTAACCAAGGTTAGGGGGTTGGGGAAGGGAAATATACAAGGGAATGGGTTTAGAAGTTTAGTTTAAATTAAACTTCGATATTTTTTGTTTAAAACATATAGAACATATATTTAAAGGTTTTTCATATCTTTTTTATTATATGGTTAATTAAATCGAGATGACTTAACTATCATAGGGGGCGGGATATATATATATATATATATATATATATATATATATATAATACTTAGCCAAAGGGGTTATAAGGGGGGTTTTTATTTAAACATGTGGGAATAAATAACTTTAACTTAAGTTATATTAAGTGGGTTTTTGGGTTTATTATATAAAAAGGAGTTATAAAATAGGAAAAGGTTATTTGTATAGGGAGTTAATATATAAGTTAAAGTTAATATGAAAATATGACATGGTATACTCAAAACACATATTTATAATAGGTAAAGTGAGGTTTTAAATATAATTTGCATTTATCTTATCACTTAACTTATGATGTAATGGTATTTTGAGGGCTTAATGTGTTTAAATGATGTAGGAAGTTAGCTAAATAGGAATTACAAATGCCTTTAAGTAAAAATGGAGTTTTACTTAGGATTATTCAAGGGAATGAGTGCATGAATGGTAAATTATGTGATTAAGAGATTAATATAGACATTTCACACTTTCAACTGATCAGTCATAGAGCCTTGGGTCCGGTCCCAACAAAATTCAAGGAAATGCCTTGATTCTTTCTGGCTGATAGTCTAGAATGTTTCATGACTATGTGAAGGGGAAGTTAGTTATTTTGCAGCCCATGATGAATGATATTTACATTTAGACTTCTCACCTTCTTCTACCTACCCATATTACCATGCTAACATTTTTTTTCTTCCTTTGTAGTAGGTGCATTTAAGCTAGCAACCTTCACAGCATTTATTCTTTTTGAAAGCAAGTAAAACTATCTAATTATACACTTATTTCATCCATGAATCCAGATTAAACTGTTGGATTCACTTGATTTCTCTACCTAAATACTGAATTGTCATGATTAAACTATATGACAACTCATTATTCTCTATCTATAACAAGGAAAATTGAAAAATGACAAGTTAAGATTAAACTGTTTAACTCATCATGGAATATGGCATTTATTGACACTCTGCCACAGTCAAAAGGTAAAAAGTAGTGGCATGTATACTTGCACACTTTCATTTTTTCTTTTGGGGTCTTTTATTTTTTCTAATTCCTTTGATTATTCTTTTAGGAATTTTTACCCTCTTTTTGATTTTTTTGATTTTTTACGAAATATGTGAATACAACTTGCAGAAGGAAAATTATGTACAGATTTGCAAGATTATCAATAGTCAAGTCAAAATTATGACCCCTATATTATAGGTTGCTAACACAGCCAAACCTCCTTTTCTCATTTCAAAAGCATTCAGGATCCCATGAAGTTGAACAACAATAAGGGTCTGTAGATCCTACTTCTCTTTAATAGCAGACACTTTTGACTCAAATTTAGGAGTTAGAGATCTTAATATTTTCTCTGCTAGAGTTGTGTCTCTTATATCTTCACCCATATTTCTCATCCGATTTACGATCTCGTCTAGACGCAAAAAGAAAATAGGAATGCTTTCATCCTTATGCATTCTGAGATTTTCATACTAAATTATGAGAGATTGGAGTTTAGCACTTTTTACCTTGGCATCACCTTCATAGCTCAAAATAATTTTGTCCCATATCTCCTTTGTTGTATTTAACTGCATAAATTTGACAAATTTTGATTAAATCAAACTTCCCAATAATGCATTGACATCTTTTGCATTGGTTTCATAGTTCTTCCTTGCTGCTAGGTTTATTGGAACTATAGCTGGATATTGGTAACCGCCTTCAACTATTACCCAAACATCTGCTCCAAGAGACTGAAGATAGGATCTTGTTCTTGTCTTCGAAAATATTAAATTGTTTCCATTGAAGAGTGGTGTTTGATAGATATTGTTCCATCTTGATTGATCATCTTGGATGATCTTCCTTCTAGTGATTAAGCTTCTTCAGAAGGACTTTCTTTTATACCAATTATTTGGAAAAATACTTCAAGTGAATCAGTATTTACAATAATCACAAATTTTTATTTTCATTTGAGTGATCTCTATACATGAATCTAATTAGTTAAACTAGTGTATGCATGCGGCTTTGGTAAAGGAAACATGAATATACCTAGATAAATTTAATGTTCAAATAAAATCTCTAGAAAGTTTACTTAGTCCGGATCATCAGTTATGCATCAAACATTTAAGCAGTAGATAGTGCAGTAATAAAAAATAAAATCATCACACAAAATACATCACACATGAACACCAATATTTTAAGGTGAAAACCAAAGTAGGGAGAAAGAAACCGTTGTTGTCATCTATGCCTTCAATATTTATTATATAGAAAACTACTTAAAATGTTGTACTAATGTAGACTCATACCAGTACGCAAGCACCCACTTATAGAAGGTTACAACCTTCTCTCATTTTCTAGCTGCTACTGGAAGGGAGCTCCAACCCCCTGATCTCATTTACCAACCACTTCTAGAAGGGAGCTTAAACCCCTTGAAATAATCACCAAATTCTACTGGAAGGAAGCTTAGACTTACACACCGAAGGCTTCTTCCGTCAGAACCTCATACCACATTTCATAAATTTTAACAATGGATCCAATAGCTTCAACACAACACCATTTGAATAACAATGTTAATAACCATAAACCAATCTTTAAAAAGAATAGTGAGATCATTGTAACCAGATCACATCATTAAGCTCAGAGTTCAGTACTAACACACAAAATCAACTTCAACCTCGATCATTCATACAAAAAACTGTATGCACTACTTCACTTATGGTAACCTACGTGTATACACACTTTTCAGTGGAGAAAATTGCATATAGATATTTATATACTAAAATTAGAGATCTGAAGAGACTCGGAACAAATCATATATATTCAGGCACACTCTGTCATATTTATAGGATCCTTTTCCAGTCAGCAGGATCCATCATTCTCAATCAACCAGACACTGATCATCCTCACACATAATCAATTAGTAGTATAAACATTATTCAAACAATCTAGATCTATAGGAATACTTTATTGACAAATAGCAGAAACAAAACAAAAATTCTTAGACATTTTCTTCAACAATCTTCAGAAAACCCCTAACTTCCATACATGCCTTTCCTAAAATGAACCCATGGGTATACACACTTTCATCGTGACGAACCAACGTATAGATATGTAAATATTACAGGATTGTATAACACTTCAAAGAAGAAAAATTTCTTCGGTCATATCATTTACTTCAGTAACTATGCACCAACCCACAAAATTAAACAACTCATAAACAGATCATGAAAAAACATAGTCATTTCGGTTGTAGAGATCCCGATCCATTATGTATTCATTAGTGCATCAAAATATCAAGATTGTCACTTTTTGTTTAAGATTGTCACTTTTTATTTTTTATTTTATTTTAATAAGCATCATTTTCATGTTATCTTCTCTCTCGAATATGTTTCTTTCAATTTCATTCGCATTTGCAAGTGTGGTTTTCACTTTTCTCTTACTATCAAAAGTGTCATCTTTTGGCATGGGAAGTGTCGCGCATTGTAAAAGTAGATTTTTCGTTCATTCAGAGAGGTAACTATGGTACCAATGGGTCCTATTTAGCATGTATACATGTACTAGACCCATTCTCAAAGTTTTATGCATTGTCTTACTAGTGTCATCATCATCACTGCAAAGTGTATGTTAAGTGTTGCACCTAGTTGAAGGGAGTCAATTATACATTCTTGAAAGGTAGTTCTAATGCATTATACTACATTATTGTGTCCTATTCATCATAATAAAACACATCATACATATTCCCCAAGTCTTGAGCACTATCGTACAAGTACAATAACTTTCTTCGCAAAGTTTAGCCTAAGTATTGCACATTGAGGAGGTCATTGTATTGTCATCAAATTGAGGGGATCATGCTTCTATTGTGTAATGAGTGTTCATGTTTTTCTCATTAATTATTTTGAGTGTGTGTGATCATTCGTAAGTTCATTCGTGGTCTCCCTTATAGCTCATTGATCCCACACTTGGCCAAATCCTGGAAATATTTGTGGTTGACCAACTTGACCCAACCCAACCTCTTGAACTATGTATTACACATTACCAAGGCTCAAGATTCCTCCTTTCATCCTAAAAATACGCAATGCATATTTCTTGCCTCCAAGGATTGTGCATTTCCTACTCTCAGTGCTCAACCTTGTTGTCTTGACCTCCACAATTGTGCACTTCAACCTTCTAGCCAGTCCTCTTCTATGCATTGTGTAGTGGCAAGCCCCAAGATAACTCCCCGCCTCCCTGAGTTATGCAATTGCACAAGGCCTCTCTCTCACTTGAAGTATTGATTATGTAGTCTCAATTCTAAAGACTACCTCATTGAGCTCCCAAACTATGCGATATTCTTGCTCAAGCTTCGAGAACTGTGCATTGTACAATCTCAAGCCTCAGTACCTGACTCCTGCCCTCTATAATTGTGCACTTTGCAATCCCTGAGCTTTCCTATATATCTAGGACCTAGTTATAGGTCAACTAATGGTTTTCAGGAAGAAGGTTACACTAGGATATTTCTAAATTGATCTCATCTTATCATGAGTGGGTTTCACTTGTAGGTACCATATCTTGACATGAGAAGATGATGCTTGGAAAGGAAGAGAAGGAGACTATGCTAAAATACACTTGTGAATTTGGAACAATGAAGAAGTCATTGAGCAAGAAGAGGAAGAGACTCTAGCTTCTGACATAATATAAAAGATCAAGATTTCATGAATACTTCATATCAATCAACCCCTTGGATGATGAATACAAATCACATGTAAGATCCATCATGAAGATGCAAAGAAATTTGCAAAAGGAGTAGCTTGGAAATGCCACATCATCATGAAGTTCCATGTCATGATTTTCAAGAGTCATCTCAAGAGTTATATGTGTCATAGTTTTTTGCCACATCATTTGTGGAATGTAATTATGTAATTCTCAAAAATTAGAAAATGTAAAATATGTGGAAGACCAAGGGTCCCACATGGAATATGAAGAGTCACTATTGAGTTCTAAAGTCATATAGAAGCTAAATTTTCATGATGGAGGTCAAGAGTTACATGGGAGGTGATGAGTCTCCTCATTTGTTATAAATAGACCCTCATAACACAAGAAAAATGATGTTTTAGACTTGAACTTTCACCTTGTCTTCTCTACCTTGGAATAGGAGAGAAGATATTTCTTTGGAGAAGCAAGCGGTGACTTAATATTGAACCATTGGGGCTAGTGTGGCAGCAATGTACTTGTATATCTTATCACTTCCACTTAATATATGAATCTTGATGAGCCAACACATTTTCATGCATGTGTTCTGAATATCATAGGACTATTCTTTAGATTTTTGCAATATATGTTTCGTTCATATGTACTGAGGAAATTGAGCTATTTCATTGGCTTTGGTACTTATCTTGTTGAAGGTGTGTTGTGTTCCATTTTATGATCGTGGTTGTCTTGTGAAATACTTTGTAGATAAACTAAAAGTCCTCTTATGCTCTTGTGTGCCTTTTTTAGGATAGTATTGAAAATTTTCTTCTAGGGTCTGACTCTCTTTCTCCCTACCATGAGAGTACCTTATATACATTGAAATTTTATTCCTCATAGTGTCAATTTTCTTCTTTCAAATAATGTTATCTAACCTCTTATGTTAATAACTGCAATGAAGGAAAATCCCTAAGGACAATGGAAACCAACCATATTTCCTGTTGGGGATCCTACTTCAAACAATGTGAGGTCTAATTCAGACTTCACATCAGGCATACTCCCTTGGTTGATGGATTTCTAGCAATGTCAACATGTGGGTAGTGTACCATTGGGAGACTTTTGATTGACTATATAATCTAATAAGGATTGTAAATTATCATCTATAGTAGACGAGTTGGGAAAGGGAGTGAATAATAATGTGAAAATTGTAGGCATTGGTCATGAACAAAAAAAATAAAAGATTGCATTCAAAACATATATAAATGGTGAAAAAAAAACGAAACGAAAAGTGGGTGCTAAGAGTGTGACTCTGAATAGAGGGTCACAAGAATCCTTATAAGTCACATTAGCATGTGTGGAGATGTGAATTTACTTGAATGGGTAAGTAATATATTGTCAAATCCTTCAACCTAAGCTATAATGATAGGAGAAGTTATGAGAAATTCATTTGAACTAAGCATGAAATGCACTGAGAAGGAGGAAGCCTTGAGGGACTACACAATTAGGGAAGAAATCTCTTTTTGTTGTGCAGTACCATTGTGGAAACACTCTAAACGGTAATATGGCTTGAGATAGAGGCAATATTGAAGGGCTACTAAATCAAATAAGGACTCACTTTCTAATATGAAAACTCATTGTGGAAACACTATATAAGGTAATGTGCCCTAGATCAATGGTTTAAATGCAATGTACTAACTTCTATGCTTGAAGGAAAGTGGCCTTATATTTTATACCTTGCTTTGAATCTTGTTAATACTTGTATGTGTCTTCCTCTTAAGGAATCATATCCAATTCCATGGTATTTGGTTTTAAGAAAACGATAGTATAGTTGGGCCTATGGTTGGGAGGAGAGTGTATCTCGCTTATTTAGTTTCCAATAGAGCTTAATTGACACAAACAAGTGCAAATATTAAAAAATTGTTGAAATGATATTATTATTTAGAGTTTCATGAAAGTTTTTATGTTGGGTTATTGATTATGCGTATACTGATGAGCTAGTACAATGTTTAATCACACTTGGTCACTAGCTATACTTTATTTTATGAATGTATTCTCTAAAAGTTGGTATTCCTGCAGTATGTCAGCTACGATAAATGTAATATGTTTTCTTCTATGAAGTATAAATTATGTAAGCTAAGTTAAACTCTTTATGTCTTTTGTTAGCCTTGTTGGTCTTTACTAGGAAAACTATGTGATTAAATAACTATACTATATCTGTGTTTGGTGATGAGAACACTTGGATAGGGACCTTGTTTCCTCTTGGATATAATCTAGTGAACTTGTCTCTCTTTGAGTAAGACGGGGAGTATGAACAGTCAATTTAAGGTTCAAAGGTAGTGAGAATAATCTCATGCAATTGGGTGACATTTTAGACTTGACCATTGGCAATCTGTTTGATTTTTTAATAAGTATTTTGGTTGTTAGTATAGGTTATAAATGTCTTTTTGAGGTTTTGTAAGGTTTATGTACATTTATAAGTCTTATGGGAAATAGTACACTCTATCAAGAATAGAAATATAATCCCTATAGTAGGTTGGAAAACTCTAACAAGAGCCTACAATTCCCAAGAAATTTTGGGATTGAATTTAGAAATACAAGAATTAGAACAAAGCCCCAACTTCTAGTCTCCTAAACCAGTGAGAGAAATGTGATAATTAATCTAAAATAAAATTCATAAAAGTGAACCCAACTTATGGCTTAAAACAATGAGCATCAAAATATTAAATAATGTATTATCCTTCATACCTCATTATTTAACTAAACATATAAATAATGTAATCTCCTTCGTACGTCATGATTTAACTAAACATATACCTCTATAATTTTATTGAAAAAATGTATAATTATATAAAATATAAAATTTATATACAATTTTATTGAAAAAATAGTATAATTATATAAAAAATAAATTTGAAAATATATAGGGAAAAAATAATAATACAAATGTTGAAGGAAATAACCATTAATATAAAATTACACATACCCATTGATAACTACACATAATCATTAACAATTATTAATATTTTAAATAAAATCTAATATATAAACGATAGAATTATAATTAAAATCACGAGGCATTTCCCCTCAAAGTGGGCATTGATTTGAATATGAAATAGACATCGTCCTCTAGGGTAGGTACTCATTTTAAAAGTTATAGTCATGGTTATTAGAAACACTCCACTGATATTCAAATAGGTTGACATAATCATTTTCATAATTCTATAATATAGTATATAGTTTTTCATTATTTAAATGTCGTCCCTATGCCCAAATCCACTATGGTTTGGTGGCCTAATCATGAATAATCCTAGTCATTCTTCTTATCTCTCTACGAAATCATTTAAGATTGTCTGCATTTTTTAAGTGGACTCTTTAATGTTTGATTGCGCTGATTTACAGCCTAATATGACTCTGATGTCAGGTGTGTCACGTTCTCATACAAAATGTCGGCTTAAGTTTTAAATTAAAAAAAAAAAAATGGCATTGTGCTATAACATATATCAATTTCTAATACAATTATTTATATAATTTGAATGGATAGTAAATTATATACGTGAATTTGAATGGATCATAAATTTACCTTTAACAAAAAAAAATTACCACATTGAATTTCCAAATTAAGTAAAATTTTAAACATATTTACTCTTTACTAAAGTCAATACCATTTCCTAAATCAAAGGAAAAGAGTTAATTCAACACAATCAAAATCCAATTTTTTTTAATATTTCTTTTAATTAAATATTTGTAAAATGAATTTATACTTACTCTAGAGCTATAGTAAATAAATAAAAAAATATATAAACTAGATGTATGGTAAATAAATAAAAATTCTTTTTATATTTATTCCATAAACCTTTTTATATTTAAAAAAACTTTAAAAATAGGTTTTATTTAGATGAAGCCTATGGGACGAATACCATGGGACAAATTAATATTGATACCATGGGTAGATAAATAAATATAAAAGAGGTATAAACAAGTATGATAAATAAATAAATAAATATAAAATAGATATAAAGAGGTATGGTAAATAAATAAATATAAAAGAGGCATAAAGAGGTAAGGTAAATAAATAACAACATATCAAATAGGATTATAAATAAAAATCTAATTATATAACAAGTCTATGGGCCAAATACCATAGTAAAGAAAAGGGGTATGGTAAATAAATAAAAATATAAATAAAATAGAGGTATGGTAAGTAAATAAAACCTCTTTTCATATTTACTCCATAATCTGCTTTATATTTACGAATATTTATGTTCATTAGTTTACATAACTAAGAAGAAATAGAGAGAGAGAGAGTGATAAGGGAGAGATAGAGAGAGAGAGTGATAAGGGAGAGATGGAGAGAGAGTGTGTATGTTTAGGGGTGAGATAAAGAGACAAAGTAAGATGTATGAAAAGAAGGGGGGAGAGAAGAAGTGAGAAAAAGAAGGAGGGATATAGTAATGTAGTTGGAGAGAGAGAGGGGTGGAAAGAGAGAGAGAGAAAGAAAGCGATGGGGGAAGAGAGAGGATTAGAGAGAGAGAGAGATATGGGAGAAGAGAGAGGATTGGAGGGAAAGGAGAGAGAGAGAGGTGGGAGAGAAAGAGAGAGAGAGAGAGAGAGAGAGAGAGAGAGAGAGAGAGATGGGGGAAGAGAGAGAGAGAGGTGGGAGAGAAAGGGAGAGAGAGGAAGGATGAGAGAGAGGAGGAGAGTGATGGGGGAAGAGAGAGTATTGGAGAGAGAGAGAGAGAGAGAGCTCAAGGAAGAGAGAGGGATTTAGGGGAGAGAGAGAGAGAGGAAGGACGAGAGAGAGGAGGAGAGAGGGATCGATAAGAGATATGGAGTTGGAGGGGGAGAGATTAGTGTAGATATTTATTTATAATGATATTTGATTACTTGCACTAGATGCATTGATTTCAGTGTAGGTGGTGATTTCTAATACAATTTGATTGTTTGCACTGAATGTGTTGATTTCAATTGAGATGTCGATTTATAATTATATTTGATTACTTGCACTAGATGAATTGATTTCAATATAGATGATTTCTAATCCTATTTGATTGTTTACACTAAATGAATTGATTTCAGTGTAGATGGCGATTTCTAATCCTATTTGATTTATTTGAGTAAATGCATTGATTTCAGTGTAGATGTTGGTTTCTAGAGAGAGAGAGAGAGAGTGATAAGGAATATGGAGAGAGAGGGAGAGAGGAAAAAAGGAGGAAAGAGAGATATTAATGGGGGAGAGGGAGAGAAGAGGAAGATAGATATATAGATGGAAGGTGAAGAGAGGGAAGAAGAGAGAGATGGGGAGAGGGGGTGATTGAAAAAGAGATTGATATATAAGGAGTACGAGATCACGCGTGTTTAAGGGGGTGAGATAGAGAGACACAAAAGAATAGATGGAGGGGGATATAGATATGGATGGAGGGTGGAGAGAGGAAGGAATATTTCTCATACTAGATGGATTGATATAAGTGGAGATGGTGATTTCTAATCCTATTTGATTATTTGCACTAGATGCATCAATTTTAGTGTAGATATTTATTTCCTAATATGATATTTGATTACTTACACTAGATACATTGATTTTAGTGTGGTGGTGATTTCCTATTACAATTTGATTGCTTGCTGAATGTGTTGATTTTTAATTGTAATAGATTTATAATTGTATTTTATTACTTGCACTAGGATCATTAGACTGTATGTAGATGATTTCTAATCCGATTTGATTGTTTGCACTAAATGCATTGATTTCAGTGTAGATGTCGATTTCTAATCCTATCTGATTTCTTTGATTAAATGCATTGATTTCAGTGTAGATGTTGGTTTCTAGAGAGAGAGAGTGAGTTATAAGGAAGATGGGGAGAGAGGGAGAGAGTACAAAAGGAGGAAAGAGAGATATTAGTGGGGGAGAGGGAGAGAAGGGGAAGATAGAGATATAGATGGAAGGTGAAGAAGAGAGAGATGGGGAGAGGGGGTGTTTGACAAAAAGAATGATATATATGGAGTGCGAGAGCATGTGTGTTTAGGGGGGTGACAAGGGGGATAAAAAAAAAAAAAAGAAACGGATGGGGATATAGATATGGATGGAGGGTGGAGAGAGGGAAGAATATTTCTTGCACTAGATGGATTGATTTAAGTCAGTGGTGAATTTATATTCTATTTGATTATTTTCAGTGTATGGTTTTAGTGTAGATATTTATTTCTAATGATATATGATTGCCACTAGATGCATTGATTTGAGTGTAGATGATGATTTCTAATACAATTTGATTGCTTGCACTGAATTTGTTGATTTCAATTTAGATGTAGATTTATAATTATATTTGATTTCTAATCTATTTGATTTATTTGATTAAATGCATTGATTTCGGTCGTCTATTTGGTATGGTTTCTAGAGAGAGAGAGAGAGATAAGGAAGATGAGAGAGAGGGAGAAAGGAAAAAAGGAGGAAGAGAGATATTAATGGGGGAGAAAGGGAGAAGGGAAAGATAGAGATATAGATGGAAGGTGAGAGAGAGAGGGAAAGAGAGAGAGAGAGAGAGAGATGGGGAGAGGGGGTGATTGAAAAAGAGATTGATATATATGGAGTCACAGAGGGCGAAATGTTTAGGGGGGGGGGGGTGAAATAGAGAGACAAAAAAGAATAGATGGAGGGATATAGATATGGATGGAGGGTGGGCGAGGGAGAATATTTCTCACACTAGATGGATTGATATAAGTGGAGATGGTGATTTCTAATCCTATTTTATTATTTACACTAGATGCATCGATTTTAGTGTAGATATTTATTTCTAATGATATTTGATTACTTGCACTAGATGCATTGATTTCGGTGTAAGGTGGTGATTTAGAAAACAATTCGGTGCTTGCCTTTGGCGATCCAACTCTCGAACGAAGTCATTGATTTATAATTATATTTGATTACTTGCACTAGATGACTTAATTTCAATGCAGATGATTTCTAATCCTATTTGATTGTTTTCACTAAATGCATTGATTTCAGTGTAGATGGCGATTTCTAATCCTATTTGATTTCTTTGAGTAAATTCATTCATTTCAGTGTAGATGTTGGTTCTTAGAGAGAGAGAGAGAGTGAGTGATAAGGAAGATGGAGAGAGAGAGAGAGAGAGAGGACAAAAGGAGGAAAGAGAGATATTAGCGGGGGAGAGGGAGAGAAGGGGAAGAGAGGGTGATCGACAAAGAGAATGATATATATGGATTGCAAGAGCATGTGTGTTTAGGGGGGTGAGATAGAGACAAAAAAAAAAAAGAGATGGATGGGGATATAGATATGGATGGAGGGTGGAGAGAGGGAAGAATATTTCTTGCACTAGATGGATTTATTTAAGTGGAGATGATGATTTATAATCCTATTTGATTATTTGCACTAGATGCATCGATTTTAGTGTAGATATTTATTTCTAATGATATATGATTACTTACACTAGATGCATTGATTTTAGTGTACGTGATGATTCCTAATACTATTTGATTGCTTGCACTGGATGTGTTGATTTCAATTTAGACGTCGATTTATAATTATATTTGATTGCTTGCACTAGATGCTTTGATTTCAATGTAGACTATTCCTAATACTATTTGATTGTTTGCGCTAAATGCATTGATTTTAGTGTAGATGGCGATTTCTAATCCTGTTTGATTGCTTTGCGCTAAATGCATTGATTTCAGTGTAGATGTTGGTTTCTAATCTTATTTGATTGATTGCATTAGGTGAATTGATTTCAATGTAGAAGTTATTTTCTAATCTTGTTTGATTGCTTGCATTAAATGCATTGATTTCAATGTATATGTTGATTTATGATTTGATGTAATTGGATATATGACGGTACATTAATATTAAAGTGATTGGATTAACAATATGCATTGATTTTAGTGTAAGCACAAAAAGTTATTAACAATGTAGATTGATTTTTGTGTTATAGTAATTTAAGATATTAATATTGGAGAGCAAGAGAGACAAGGTATCATGTTTACTACAACAGATTGAGCTAAAGATTTAAATGGTTTATGATTTAACTTTTCTTTTTCATATAATCAATATGAAAAGATAACAAAACTAACAAGGGAGGAAATAAGAATAGTAGAAAAAAATAGTTTGAGATTGATTGTAACATGAGTACGTTCTTATTATTCACATTTTCTATCTTTCAACACTATTATTGTCACTTTTCATTTAAAAAAATATTTCATCATTTTTCATCATTATATTTATTAACAATAATTATCATCTCAACTGAGGTAACTCAGAAAATTTAAAATTAAAATGGCCAAGTTAATCTAAAAAATATTTAGCATATTTAAAATGATTGTATTACTATTTGATATATTTACATATTACTGATAAAATTAATCATATCTTTGATAGATTTTCCTTGGCAACACACGACTGAAACCATCCTAGATCCATCTTACATCTCAAAAATATACAAAAATTTTAATAACATGAAAAATGTGACGTTGATGCCTCCGACTAGAACTAGCCTAGATCCATCTAACTCTGGATCTATCATGCATCGAGAGGGATCTATCATGCACCGAGGTGCAAACCTTTCCTCAAATTTTGCACTCAAAAAATAGATTTTCACCTCGAGAGATTTGATCCCTCTCAGCGCATGATAGATCCAGAGTTATATGGATCTAGGCTGGTGATTAATAACACCCTAACTTTCAATGCCACTTATATCACTGTACTCAAAAGGTACAGAATCTGGAATTCATGGCTTACATGAATGCATTATCTTACATACTCAACAAAATGGTTAAGTGAGTAGAAAGTACAATCAGATTCACATTTTCTAGCCTAGTCATAAATGAGATGCAATCTTAGTGTCCACTTTTTCACGTTTCAAGAGTGCACTTTACCTTAACAACGATGTGAAGCTCACATTACTAAAAAGAAATTCATAATGGTTACCTTGTTTCAACCTTACTAAATGAAGGGTGTCATTTATATATATATATATATAAAATAATTCATTGAGATGGAATCTTAGCGGCCACCTTTTCACGTTTTAAGAGTGCAATTTACCTCAACAACGATGTGAAGCTCACATTACAAAATATAAATTCAAAATGGTTACTTTGTTTCAACCGTACTAAATGAAGGGTGTTATATATATATATATATATATATATATAACACCCTTTATTTAGTACGGTTGAAACAAAGTAACCATTTTGAATATATATATATATAATTCAATTTAAACTAGGGTTGGTTTATCATTTCAAAGTAGTATTTACTTAGGGCTTTGTTTATGGATGCTACAGAGTATTTTAGACGTCATTTCTTTTGTGAGAATTAGGAAATTTTGAATTCAAAAAATCAAAATGCTAAAGTGTTTGAATAATTTTTTTTATGGTGAAAATGAATTCAACACGGTTAAGAATCCTGGGGCCACCCAAAATCCTGACGGTTGTAACCCAAATATTAAAAACAATTTGCCAAATTTTATCATAATCTTACAAGAATTTTTATTATTTTCAAGTCTAATTTGTGAGATTTTTAAACTTCTCTTTTATTTAGTACTAAAGTTGAATTAATTAACCCTAAGAGAATTCAAAATAAAACCATTAAGTATCAAGTTAATACCTTTATATATATATATATATATATATATATATATATATATATATATATAGATATAAAATTCAAAATAGTGTTTCTTTAATATTATATATTAATTAATCTGTGTAGAATTCAAAATCAAGCCATCAAGTACCAAGTTGAATACTTTTGTAAAGCAATTGATTTATATGCAAACATTTATTGCTCAAAGAGGCCCATTCTACAATCCACTATGATTTCCAACATGAGTCTCTACTCAAAATAATATTTAATGTCGGCTCATAGAAATATTTAAATAAGTGTATACATAAAAAATAACAAATCTATTAACCCAACACAGTTAGATCATTATTATTCACATTCCCTAGATTTGTGTTCTTGTGGATTCTTTATTTACCAAAACTCAAAAAAGAGGTATGGTAAATAAATATAAATATAAATAACTAGAGGTATAGTAAATAAATATAAATATAAACTAGCAATTGCACCACATGTTGCAAAAGAAATGTTGTAATGAAATAGCATAGGAAAGAGTAGCCTAGAAGA
This sequence comes from Pinus albicaulis, assembly GCA_034641835.2. NCBI lineage: Eukaryota > Viridiplantae > Streptophyta > Pinopsida > Pinales > Pinaceae > Pinus > Pinus albicaulis. The sequence continues at coordinate 196,144,257 of CM076569.1, forward strand.
AATAAGATGTTGCAAAAAAGGAGCCATCCTGGAGGAATGAAAGTGAAAATTTTCTTCCATGGAAGCAAGTTGTGAAATCTTAATGCAATATTGCTTCCTTGAGCCTTACAAATCATGAGGCCTATGTTTAAATTAATTTAAATACCTTGTCTGATCATGCCAACATGAATGCTTCATGAATAAAGAAATAGATCGTGATTTTATACCTTCAAAATCAAAGGTTGTTTTGGTGCAGTTACTCCATATTTAATCTTGATCAATTCCTATTGAGTCAGATATGTATTATTTCCTTCATGATCTTTGAAAATATTCAAAATATCACAATGTTCTTTACCATTGTCCCTTGTGTCTGCCATGTTCTTATTTTTTCAGTATCGCTAATATGAAGTAGGTTTTTTTTTTCTTTGTGCAAATAATAAAAAATGTATGTAGACGTGGCTTTCATCACTTCAAGAGCAGTAAAAATAAGGTGATTGAGAAAATAGCTCCAACACCCAGAGAGATTTGGTAGCATTTATGGAGTCGGAGAACATGTCTTGTTTTGTGGTGTTGGCTACTCGGCATAGCTTTCTTGACCTTGTGTAGAAGAAATGGATTTTTGTTTATCTTATATTACATTAACCATGAAATTGCCAGCATTCAACGCACACTTTCCATCACATTTGTAGAGCAAATTATAACAGAGTATCACACAATTCCTATCAGAGCTAAATGCTCCTATATGCAACAACAATGAATTTCATCACTTAAGAGCAGTAAAAACACGTTTATTGAGAAAAAAACTCCAACATATTTGTAGAGAAAATTATAAAGCAGTATCATAATTTTTTTATGAGAGATAAATGCTCCTATATGCAACAGAGATGGATTTCATCACTTAAGAGCAGTAAAAACAAGTTTATTGAGAAAACAAATCCAACACATTTGTAGAGAAAATTATAACATAGTATCACACTTTTCTTATCAGATCTAAATGCTCCTATATGCAACAACAGTGGCTGTCATCATTTCAAGAGAATTAAAAACAAGTTTATTGACAAAACAACTCTAGCATCGAGAGAGATTTGGAAGCAACTGTTGAATTGGTGAACATGTCTTGCTCTATGGTGTTGGATATTGAGCATAGCTTTCTTGATCCTGTATACAAGACTATAAATTTGCATGTAGCTTATACTGCACTCACCATGATATTTTCAACATTTAGGGCACGGTTTCCATCACATTTGTAGAGAAAATTACAATAGAGTATCACATTTTTCTTATCATATCTAAATTTTCCTATTCGCAACAACTACCTTGTGCCTCATAGTTTAAATTTGTGCGAGGAGGAGAAGAGGAGTGTCAAGGTGAAAGCTAGAATATGAAGAGAAAGAAGAATCTTGTTTGGGACTTGAGATAGACTCATTCTCTGCACATGTAGAGTAAAGCTTAATAAAACAAAACTCATGATATTTTGAATTTTTTAAATAAATATCTTAAAAATTAGAATATTAATTTAATACATTTTACTCAATTACACATTTAACAATATTCATTTAAAAATTACAAATAAAAATTACTATTTTAAATAAAAATAGTATGTAACACCTTTAAAAATGTTCATTTAAAAAAATATAAATACAAATTACTATTTTAAATAAAATAGTACAACACATTTAACAATATTCATTTAAAAAAATAGAAATACAAATTACTATTTTAAATAAAAATAGTACAATACATTTAACAATATTCATTTAAAAAAATACAAATACAAATTACTATTTTAAATAAAAATAGTACAAATAATCACATTAATTACCATGACCCTCATGTACCTTCCTTTTATTACTTTTTAAATACTCGATGTTTGTAACTTATTCTTAATCAAATAGCACGATGGATTTCATCACTTAAGAGTAGTAAAAACAAGTTTATTGAGAAAACAACTCTAACACATTTGTAGAGAAAATTATAACATAGGATCACACTTTTCTTATCAGATCTAAATGCTCCTATATGCAAGAACGATTGCTTTCATCAGTTTAAGAGCAGTAAAAACAATTTGATTGAGAAAACAACTCTAGCATTGAGAGAGATTTGGAAGCAGTTGTTGAATTGGTGAACATGTCTTGCTCTATGGTGTTGGATATTGAGCATAGATTTCTTCAATTTGCATGTAGCTTATACTCCATTAACCATGAAATTTTCAACATTTAGGGCACATTTTTCATCACATTTGTAGAGAAAATTACGATAGAGTATCACATTTTTCTTATCATATCTAAATGTTCCTATATGCAATAACTACCGTGTGCCTCATAGTTTATGCTTGTGCGAGGGGGATAGGAGGAGTGTCAATGTGCATGCTAGAATATGAAGAGAAAGAAGAATAATGTTTGGGACTTGAGATAGACTCATTCTATGGACATTTAGAGTAAAGCTTTATAAAACAAAACTCACCATACTATGAGTTTTTTAAATAAACATCCTAAAAATTAGAATATCAATTTAAATATTTTACTCAGTTACACATTTAACAATATTCATTTAACAAAATATAAATACAAATTACTATTTTAAATAAAAACAGTACAACACATTTAACAATATTCATTTAAAAAAATACAAATACAAATTACTATTTTAAATAAAAATAGTACAAAAAATCACATTAATTACCATGGCCCTCATGTACCTTCCTCTTATTACTTTTTAAATACTGGATGTTTGTAACTTATTCTTAATCAAATAGCACGATGCATTTCATCACTTAATAGTTGTAAAAACTTGTTTATTGAGAAATCTATAAGCTACAAGTCTCATTCTTTATAGCTTTGGTGGAAGGGTAGAGTATCCGAATTTCCTTACCCTTTAAGAAGCATTATCAATTAGTGCACCACCCACATTGGCATCTAATCTATACATCTTAGGATATTCTAAATTGATCAAGAGTATAGAATTTTTAGGGTGGTGTTCTATGTGCACCAAAATTCCCATGAGGTTCATCACTATGTACGGGGTCCATTGCAACCTTGGATATATTCTGTGAGTTGTTGTGATTTTTTGTTTGTGGCTACAACTTACTTTTGGTTGTCACCTAGCTATCATGATTCAAAACTTTGTTATCATCTCAGATCCTTATAGAATTAAATATATTATGTGAGGTAATGTGATGTTTTAATAAGTAAAATTTTAAAAGAATAATGGTTATAAACATTTAAAAATAGTTTTATTAAATAATTAGTTTAGATCTATATTATTTATCAAAGGGATCAATTCTCTTTTTACTCTAAAAGAGGTTTTCATATCAAGACATATGATCACTCTTGGCTCTTGGTAGATGGCCATCTTAATTTCCCTCTTTAAATAAACTACATTCCACATGAATACCATGGGTCAATACCATGGTTTGTTATTATTTTATTTTATTATTTTTACCTTTTATTGTATTTTGACCTAGTCAAAATGTCCATTACATTATGTCAATATTTTTATTTAATTTACTTTTTTTTTGTGTAATTTGACATAGTCAAAATGTTAAATCGAGGTTAAAAACTAACAAATTTTAATAACAACATTTTTACTTAAAAGTCACCAAAACGTAAATTCGATCTAACTTATTAAAAAAAAAAACCAACATTTTAAAAAAACATATAAAAATATATTTACTTCTGGATCTAATGGCCTAAAACATTTCAATTGTCTAACATTTGATTCAATGACTCAAACTTGGACATAGTGGGGGGAGCTGTTTTCAAATAATAATGCCTTACAACGTAATAAAAGAAAGGTATGGTAAAAAATAAAATTATTTTTATATTTATGCCATACTCTTCTTTATATTTACGAACATTTAGAGAAGAGGTTTTATTTAGGTGAAGCCTATGGGCCAAACACCATGGGTTAAATTATTATTATTACCATGAAAAAAAATATTACTAGCGCTAATATTAATATCAAAAGGTTATTATTATTATATTCATATTAATATATTATAATATTAATATTATTAAATTTAATAACTTCAAATTAATAAAATATTAAATTTGGTATATTATAATATATATTAATATATCATGATATGCATTAACTCTAGATATATATGGGAGGAAAGAACAAAGACATAGAGTGATATAAATAGGGAAATGGGGAGTGACAAGGTAGAGATGAAGATAAATAGAAGAAGAGGGGAGAGGAGAAATGAAGAGAGAGAAAGAGGGAGAGGAGTGAGAGAGGTAGAGAAGGGTAAAAGAGGGAGAGGGAGACACAAAAATGGAGGGGGGAGAAAGAAGGAGAGAGGGAGGAAGACAATGTGAGAGAGAGAGAGAGTGAGAGAGAGAGAGAGAGAGAGAGAGAGAGTGATAAGGAAGATGGAGAGAGAGGGAGAGAGGAGAGCAGGAGGGAGAGAAATAGAAGCGAGAGAGAGGGAGAGAAGGGGAATATAGTGATATAGATGGAATTTCAATAGAGGGAATAAGAGAGAGAGATGGAGAAAGGGAAGGAGGGACATAGAGATTGATATATATGGTGTCAGAGAGTGTGTGTTTGTGGGGTGGTTGAGATAAAGAGACAAAGAAGGAGATATGGAGGAAGATATATATATATATAGATAGGGGAGAAAGGCAAAAATATTTCTTGCACTAGATGCATTGATTTCAGTGTAGATGGTGATTTCTAATCCTATTTGATTCCTTTCACTAGATGCATTGATTTCAACATAGATGATGACTTCTAATCCTATTTCATTGTTTGCACTAGATGCATTGATTTTAGTGTGGATATTGATTTCTAATGATATTTGATTGCTTGCACTAGATGCATTGATTTCAAGGTAGACGATTTCTAATTCTATTTGATTTCTTGCGCTAAGTGCATTGATTTCAATGTAGAGTTAATTTCTAATCCTATTTGATTTCTTGCACTGGTAGCATTAATTTCAATGTAGATGTACATTTATAATTATAATTCAGATTTCTTGCACTAGATACATTGATTCAAGTGTAGATTATTTCTAATCCTATTTGATTTCTTGCACTAAATGCATTGATTTTAGTATAGATGACGATTTCTAATCCTATTTGATTGCTTGCACTAAATGCATTGATTTCAATGTAGATATTGGTTTCTAATCCTATTTTCTTACTTGAACTAGATGCATTGATTTGAGTGTAAATTTTGATTTCTAATCCTATTTGATTTCTTGCATCAGATGCATAGATTTTAGTGTAGAAGTTGTTTTCTAATCTTATTTGATTGCTTTCATTATATGCATTGATTTTAGTGTAGATGTTGATTTTTTATTTGATGTAATTGGATGTATGATGGTAAATTAATTTTAAATTTATTGGATTAACAATCTGCATTGATTTCAGTGTAAACATGAACATTTATTGACAATGTACATTGATTTTCATGTTATAGTAATTCAACCTATTAATATTGGAGAGAAAGAGAGATAAGGTATTAGAACTCCGCAATAACTCCTCAGATTGCGGAGATGTCATTCATTAATTGAATGAATAGTAAGACCTAAGCTTCAAGAAGATTTTTTTTTTTAGAGGAATTTAGGAAGCTTAGGTAGGGGCCCTATTCCCATGGCTTTGGGAAGGCCCTTTCCGCTTACTGAACACAATAATGTGGTCTAGAAAAAATAGGACGTAACAGACACTATCCCATGCTAAAAAGAATCGAGGTAAAGATTTAAATGTTTTATGATATGAAAATATAAAAAAATATAAGGTATTCACTACATGTGATTAGAAATAAAGATACAAAACAATAACACATTAAACACCTCATGATAATCTCAGTTCTGGAAGTAGAATGTCACTATATCTTACTGATAATGGACAAAAACATACAACAAGCAATTTGGTGCAATATTTTCCAACCCTTTGCTCTTCGATGTTTAGTCTATAAATAGATATTATTTACAATGTAGATGATCTGTCGAGCTGGCTAGATCTTCAAATTCTACTATGACGCCTATCATAACTACAACTACTAAATTGAAGCAGAAAAATGATAGTTATCCTTTACGAAATCAAACTCCTAATAAGACTCTATCTCCTATTTATTACATGAGTTTCTCCTAACAGTGAAACCATTACATAATAGATATCACATATTTGAGCGATAATTCACCATCAATTTACATATTTAAAACACCCCTAGATCTGTGGAATACAATCCTACTTTTTAGTGATGGATAACCTTCACTTTAATCAATGTTCTGCTTGATGAGTTGGCTATATGACACTCCTTTTGAGCAATGGGTCTCTGCTGATATGGTCCAATGACATGTTGGAGGTCTCCAGGTAGCTAATGTGTTGTTAGAATGCTAAAAATACTTAAAAGGCTCCTCGTTACAAAACAACGCAGTTTAGGCAGTTTCGTAGCGAGTTTTTGTAGCGTATGAAAACTTTATTTTTCACCTATCTCCTTGACACCTTTGTTGTTCAACCACCTTTACTATGCCAAGACACCTTGAAAACAATCAATCTCCCTCCATAATACTTGAAAAAACTTAATTTTAAGGCCAAAATGCATCTTCATAAATTTTCGTACCAATTTTTTTCCCTCAAGCTTGAGGCACGCTATGAAATTGTTTAAAAACCAAAAAATGATGTTTTTGTAAATATATTGAAAAATTGTTCTCCAACTGAAAAATTTAGGTTCTCTGCATGTTATGAGCCTCATCATACTTGTTTCAACTCAATTTTTTACTCTTGTGGTGTTTCTTCATCATTTACAATCAATTGGCTGATGAGTTCTTCTGACACTCTCATCTCCAGCCCTTTCTTTTCTAACTCCACTTGAATCAAATCCAGCAGCTCCTGAATATCTTCCACTTTATCTTTTAATCCTTTGTTCTTGTATTGTAAGTGAAATTTCATCTTCTTAATGTGTTTTACCTCCCCGCTTAATGAATGACTCCATTTCAGCAACATTTCTGCATTGTCCAACGTTTTTGAGACTCTTGTGACTTGCTCCTCCCATATTTTCCTCATATGTTCAAATTGAACCTTATCAGCTCTGTGCTTCTTTGCGTTTAGGTTTAAAACTGATATCTCTTTAGCTGCTTCCTTCAACTACTCTTTGAGGATTTCTATTTCTGATATTTCAATAATTTTCTCTTTTCCCTTTCTTTGCCTGATAACCAGTTCCTCCTTTGCTACTGGAGATAAATATGTGATGCTTGTTGGCTGTGAAACTTCATTTATGTTCTCATTTTCTTTCCTTTCCATGAATTTATTTGCATGTCTTGTCATTGGATTCCTTGGTTGAAATATAAAACCAACATCATCACCTCCAAAATATATTTTTTTAGCAGTTTTACCTTTCTTCAGCTTTCTTCCTCCATCTTCAATGTATTCAGCTTGCACAATGGGTGACTCTTCAATGTAAATTGCATTAAGGATATCTTCCAAATTTCCTTTAGCCAATGTCTGGATTCTAGTGACTCTCTTGCTACCTTGTTTGCTAACCGTATGCTTCTATTTTGCAGGTGTCGCTTGAGGTGTGTCAGTCTCTTGCAAAGGTTCTACTCCCATGTTCACTATTTCTGCAGGAGATGATATATTTTCTTCTTCAACTTCTTCTGCCACAACTGGTGATGAATTAGTTATAGGTTTGGAGGGTTTATTAGGAGTGACCACATCAATTTCATAACCACTCATGAACAAGAAAGAAATCTAATCTCTGTCTAACCTCCTCAATTCTTCTAACACTAACAACTTAATTAGACCTTGATGAAAAAGAGATGTCTCATTTCCCTCTGTCTTGATTTGAACCTTATCTCACATTTTCCCTAGATTTCTGTATAAATAAAAAGGTAGGTCAAGTGACCTCTTACCTAAAAAATGCAGAAGAATTTTGAGATGATAGGAGTATACCATGTGAAATACTCCTTCACAAGTAAAATACTTTTGAATGACCATCAAAAACTTTGCATAATTATCCTTCATAAAACTCCTAGGGATACCATTTGTCAAATAAACTTCACTTTGTTCTTTCTTGAAAAACTCTTTGCAATCCTGCATTATGAATTTTTTACCTTTAAAACATTGTTCGCCACCTCTGTGGATTCCTGTAGCTAATGATATGCTCTCTGGTGTCACTGTAAGGTTCAAAAATCCAACCTTTGAAGTTATTTCTGTCAAGCTAGTGGCAAAATCCTTTGAAACCTATAAATGAAAGCCCTACAACCTCTCGTAGAATTGCAACCAGGCAGTACTTCTGAAGACCTCCATGGTAGTAGGGTCTTCATTGAGTAATTTCATATCCATGGGCTCATACCTATGACAATGGCCACCCTTATTTGATTTCTTTCTTGTAGCCATTAACGATTTATATTCTTCACATCATCGCTTGCTGATGACACCTGTAGAATTCAAATTTGATAGCAACCTGCTTGGCTCGATGAAGAAGCTCTCTAAGGAATGACTCACATGCAAAGGTAAACCACAATATGACCAGAGGCTAATTGAGGTGGAGTTTAAAGGTTTTGACTGATAGCTCGAGCTTCAATCATCACACATGCATGTAAAAAGGGTAATGATGAGATCAAACACGGTTATGTAGATTTGAATTTACCATAACAACCTTGAATGACCTCCACCTTTAATTCTCTAATCAGAAAATGACACGTCATACAATTATGACAAGCCAAGTTAGAAAACGCGTTTTTGTAGTGAAATTAGTTAAGCTTCTGACAGATTCTCTACGAAACTATCAGGCAGTTTCATAGTGAAATCTGTTGTTTTCTTGTGTAAAACATTACAAAAATATGAAAAAATAATAGATGCACCCTTTTGAGTTTGAATGCATGGGGAGTGACAACTAACATGATATGGGATTGATTTGACTGAAATGGCATAAATGGAGGTGATCAGAAAACTTAGGATAGGCTTAAAGAATGCAAAAAAAATTCCTATACCACATTAAAATGGTTTAGAAGACCTTATCCATTTTGTGAGTGACCTGTATGACCCTATCAAGAAATGTTTCACAAATTAATGAGTGATAAAAATGGCTCCACTTGGGATGGTGTGCCCTTATGGTTGACCAAAGAACCTGTAGTTCCAGTGCCATCCATGTTTTTGGAAATAAAATTCTGAAATTTGCCAAGCCTTCTTCAAACTCTTATGGCGTTCACCTCTGGATCAAGTTTGATGATCATCCTGTCTTTATTAGCAGAAAAGAATAGTAAAATGGAATATATACAATGGAGTGAAAATTCAATAAAATTTAAGAGGAATAGTGCTTTAGAAACCTGAAATTGACAGGTCCTCCAACACAAAGTTGTCCATCCATCTCCTGAAGTAGATAAGTGTTGTTGCCATGGAATGCAACTACTATGAATGGTACCTTCCAGATGTTTTCAAACTTTCCATGTTTCCCCTTTTCTTCAATTTTGGCTTCCCACATCAACATCACATCTTGAATTTGAAAATTTTCTTCTTTGACCTTCCTATCAGATTTCTTCTTTACTCTATTTTGTGACTGCTAATGGCTATTTTATACCTCCTCTCTTTTTTATTATAGAGCTATAAGTTGTTTTATCCTCCTCTGAATAGCATTAAGATCCTTTTCTAGTCATTGCAGTAATTTCATTACAGGCACTCCAAAGTAAGTGGGGAAAATAGCTTCAGCTCCATACACTAACTCATAAGTTGAAGTACCAATGGATATTTTCGGACATACTTTATCAGCCCCGATAGCATACTTCAACTTCAAATGCCATGATATTTTGTTTTCCTACAATACCTTCTTGATAATTCTCACAATGATTTTGTTAGAAGATTTAGCAAGACCACTACCCTGTGGGTAATAAGCAGTAGAGCGTCCAAGTGTTATATGATATTGATGAAAAAGACTAATCAAACTTTTGGATTTAAAATCTTGTGCATTGTCAGTAATAATATTCATAGGACAGCCAAACCTAGACAAAATTTTATTCTCTAAGAACTAGATGATGACTAAATCATTTTCCTACCTTGTTGGGATTGCTTCAATCCACTTAGTGAAATAATCTGTTGCTGTTAGGATCTAGCAATGCTTCCCTGAAGATTATGGGTGTATTTCACCAATAAAATCTAGTTCGCATTGTTGGAAAAGGTGCCTCAACATAAATTGGCATCAAGGGTAGAGGAATTAACTTTTTCTTACCATAAAAAATCTGACATTCATGGTAGGCAACTATCTTCTTGTAAACATCCTTGAACATGGTGGGACAATAATACCCTGCTCTGTGAATTTTGTTTGCTGTGGCCTTCTAGTAGTGGTGTCCTCTACAATCTCCCTTATGAAATTCTTCAATCACCTTTTCAGCTTCCTCTTCCAGCAAACAGTTCAAAAGCATGACACCAATATCTTTCCAGTATAGATTCTTATCTATAATTCAATATCATAGAGATTTCAGATTTACAAACGTTGCTTTTGATTTAGTCAATTCTGTAGGAGCTCTATTATGATGCAATACAAAGACAATGTCTCAGTACCATTCGAACAAAATGAACTTCTATTCAATAGGAATCATCTCTTCTTCTTCATATGACAACTCTCAAATTTCTGCAATAAAATCCATGTCAAGACGGTCAAAATAAGATTGTTCCATTAGCTTTTCCAACCCCTCTCCTTTAACCAATTTTGTAGGTCTGATTTCTATGTCATACTCCAACAAATTAGCTATCCACTTCCCTCTCATGCCATTAGGATCAACTTGTGTCAATATGTCCTTAATCACAATGTTTGGCACAAATGTAATGACATGAGAGTGAAATAATATGGATTATGAAATCATTAATGGCTTTGATCCAAGCATATGCATGTTTTTCTAAAATATTGTATTTCAGCTCTGAGTGAGCAAGGGTTCTCCTAAATAATGAAATTTCTTGCTCTGTACCTTGTTATCCTTTGTGTAGTAAAACTCTAGCTATGCTATTTTTAGATGCAAATGTAAAAACTAGAAATTATTTTGAAAAATTTGTACTGATTATTACTGGGACCTGAGTGAGTGTTTTCTTTATTTCTTCAAATAACTACTTGGCTTCAAATGTCCATTTAATATCAGCTCCTTTCTTCAACGTTTTAGTAATGTCTTTGAAAATCTCAACAAATTTCAGGATGAACCTTCTAACAAAGTTTACTCTACCAAGAGAAGACTGAATTCCTTCCTGTTCCTTGGTAGGTTTATCTTCTGAATGGCATTGAGTTTGTTTGGATCAATCTTCATCCCATATTTTGATATAATATGTCCAAGAAATTTCCAGAGGTTAGAGAAAAAATACTTTTAGTGGGATTAAGAGAAATACCAAATCTTCTACACTTCAACGGAACTTTCTCCAGATGCTTCAAATGGTCTTCCTCCCTTCTTGAAAATATATTTATGTCATCCAGATAGACCACCACTAACTTATATTTCTCCTCAACAAAGGAAATGTCCATTGCTCTTTGAAAAGTCACTCCTGCAATCATCAAACCAAAGGGCATCTTGGCATACATGAATGTCCCCCATGGTGTGGTAAATGCAGTTTTCTCCTGGTTTTCTGGGTGTACCAATATCTGATTATATCTTGAAAAACCATCCAGCATAGACATCCTTTGAGAGCCAACAATATTCTGCAGAATTTGATCCATCTTAGGAAGATGATAGTTGTCTTTCAAAGAAGCCTTGTTTAAGTTTCTAAAATCAATGTAGATTCTGATCTCTCTACTATTTTTTCTAATTGGTAACAAGTTAGCAAGCCATTTTGAGAATCTAATCGGAAAAATAATTTTTGCGTCAAAAGGCTTCTTAATTTCCTTATCAATCAAAGGCATGAGAAATGGATTAATCCTTATCAATTTCTGTTTGAAATGTTTCTCTTTCCCTTTGATAGGAATAGTATGCTGAATAATAGTAGGATCATATTTTTTCAGGTCATTATAACTCCATGCAAAAACACCAATGAACTTTTTCATCATCTCAATATATTTTTGTTTCATATTTACAGAAAGAAACTTAGAAAGCTTTATTATTTTAGGCACTGCTACTGTACCAAGGTTACAAGCCTCTACCTCTTCATCATTAGCCTACATTCTAGGATATTTGAACACATCATTTTGGTCAAAGAGCTTTTCAAGTGGAATAATACCCTTGGGTATACAATTAGTTTTTAGCTGCAAAAATTTAGAATTACCCTTAGTTTTAGCAAACATGTTTTGCTGATCTACTTGTGTGATTTCAAATTCCTCCTTCAACTCTACGAAATTTTTGAGTTGTTGGTCATCTTCAAACACTTGCCAATGGATGATGTTATCTGGGATGGCAGGCCTATGACAAACTTCAATCTCATACTTCTCAGTGGAATGTGCAGGGATGACAAACAAACTTGTAGATACAACTAGGGAATCAACTACTAACTTTTGATCCCTAGTTTTCACAATAAATGAAGATTCTTGAAAATTTTCCAACATTTCTATGATCATATTTCTGTATGCTCTCATCCTCACATCCTTATTTTGATACGTTCCTTCAACTTGTTTGATTAGCAACTCAGAATCTCCACAAACTGAAGTCTTTTGGGCACCCAATATTTTCAAAATTTCCAAACCCAAAAAAAAAGATTCATTGTACAGTCAAAGTTCAGTTTGAAAGGATAGAACTTATTTTCATCATCAGGAGCAGTGATCCATATGCTTGCTCTAGCCCCCTCTCTTCCAGCAGATCCATCAAAGTGAAATAGCCACCAACCCTCTGCTTTTTCTCCTGTGATTTATTGATTTTCAACTTGTTGATTTTCAATTTCTTGAAGTTCTTCTTTCCCTTCACTTATTGCTTCATCAGTTAGCTCATTGAAAAGAATTGTTGATCTTAATTAAGTTTCAACAGCATAAATTGGAAAATTCAGAGGTTTATCCTTGTTGCTTACAATATAGGCCATCCTAGTCTCCTTGTACAATATTCTTTTCTCACCAAAAACAGGAATGGTGGCATATGTCAAGTCCATCTGGATGGTGTCTTTGATTTTTTCTTCCCAAGATCTGGATAAGAGCATGCCAAACTTGGGTGGAATGTCTTCCACCACAATGTCCATTACCACTGTCTTGGCAGGCACTTGTGTTAGGCCAACAAAAACATCTTTGATCAATCCTATGCATTGAAATCTTTTAGAATCAAAAGAAAACAAATACTTGTATGGCCTAGTGATCTTTAAAATCTCTATTATCACCTTAGGCATAAGGTTATGAGAAGTTCTTGAATCTAACATGGCATTATGTAAGGTCATTTCATGGATACTAAGGTTGACATAGAAAGGAGGTACTTCTTCATTCTGCTCATCTTCCAATCTTTGTCCCAAGTAGATGGTAGGATGATCTTCCTATACATTAAGGATATCTGAAGCTCCTAGTTGAGAATTCAACATTTTTACAATTTTCCTTCTGCACTCATTTACCTTAAGAATTTCTCCAAAAGGGACAAGAATCTTAATTTTAGAAATTTAATTCTCCAACTGAAAACATAAGTAATCTTTTCACTCTCTTTGACAGGGGGAGGAAGTGGTGGGTCCTTTTTAGACTTAGTTGCTTTAGGAGCATCCTTTTTGGTTGTGTTTTATTTGCAGCGATGAGAACATTTCTGTTTCTGAGATTGTATTTCTTCTGCATCTCAAAAATTGCATGTTGATAAACCTTAAGATAGTCAGATTTTTCCTCACCCTTATTTACCTCATGATCTGATTCATCATTCTCTTCTTTGGTAAAAAACATTCCAAACATGTTTTTATCTAGGTAGTGGATAAAGTCTTCTTGAATCTCAGGCTGATTTTCTTCTTCATCAATCAAATTTTACTGAAAAGGAGGCATTACTTGAGGATCAGACTGATTTTTGTTTCTCTTTTTCTTTGTTGATTTTGAGGCCTTCTAAACTATTGATTTCAAAATTTTGGGTCATGTTGTGTAGGAAGTGTAGAAGCATTTCCAAGGGCAAGTCTATCCATGAGTTTTTCCATAGTCTTCATCGTAGAATAAAAATTATCATCTGAAGTGGAAGGCTTTTCCTCTTCTTTTTGATTTATTTTATCCATATTAGACTTCTTAGCTACTATCATGTTTACTTCTACCTTCACAGCATCATTCTGCATTTCTTCTAGTGAAGGAGATTCTCTTTCTCTAAGCAGAATAGAGAATTCATAATCAAATACCTCAGCATAGCGCAATTGAGAAGCTCCTGGTGGAGGTTTAAGATGAGGATGTATAGAATCATAAACTTTGTTAAATCTCTTGGAGATGTTTTTGACAGTTTCATCTACAAATCTTTTTAAACTATTGTATTCTGTAAGGGCTTGCATAGGATTTGTTCTATTCCCCCATTTTCTCCAAAAACTATCCTCAAACTGATTCCAATTATGCAAGCTTCCTAAAGCTAGAGCTTTAAAACATTTTCTGACCTCACCATTAAAATTTTGAGCAAATAGTCTCCTTCTCACATCTTCATGTTCTACCCCCTCTCTTTCTATGGATCATTTAATTTTTCTACATGTTCCTCAATTTTAATTTCTTCATCACTCCCCCGGGTTTTAATTCTAGCTGAGTATTTACTAGGGAGGGAATTAAGAACAACTTGGAGAACAAGTGGAGCATATCTAGCAGGTGTAGTAGGAAGTGGAGGTGGAAGATTTCTAGCTATGATAATAGGGATTGTGGTATTTATAGGAACAACAGTAGTAGAAGATGAGATATTAGGAGGTGGTGTAGTTGGTCTTTGTAGTCTAGATAAAAATGAGCTCCAGTCAGGTAAAGGAATACTAGATTTTCTTCTTAGCAAGAATTAAAATGGGTCTAATTCCTTTAACTTATCAAAATATTCCCTCTCTAATATTAAATCCAATGTAACTACCTCCCAGAATTATTCTCTTTCTTTTTTGGTTGGTAGGGTTGAGGTATCAATACCTCGACTTTGTAGTTCTATAACAATCTCAGTCAATTCATTTTCACTATCAGACCTAAACAAAACTTCCCGAATATTTTCATCAACTTTCTTATCTTCAAGAATTTTTATAATTTTAGAGGACAAAGCTCTTGAGTGTGATGGAATACCTGATTTTGAAGAGTTGCTTTCAATTCCTCTGGAAATTGTGTTTGTATTATACACAATGGTAGGTGGGTTAGGATCTAGATTTCTCCTCATATGTCTCCTTCTCGAATCCACCTTTAAACATGAAAATATTTAATGGATTCGCCAAGGTAGTAGAAGCCTCAAACAAATTCTGAGCTCCTACTACCTCCAAGAGTTCAACTTCACTGTTTGCACAAAAATTTGGGGAAATATGTCTTCAGGCTCTCGGCAGATGCACCAAAATGTTAACACAAAATTGATCTTGATTGGCTGCTCATCAAGAAACTCAATGTAACTCTTTCAAACCACTTCTAACTAAATATTAGCCTCTTCAGTTTGAGAGGGATCGCTCAAAGGGTATTTATGATTTTGAATAAGGATAATACTAGATGGCTAAATCTATGAATTGTGACTTGGTTCTTATATGAATGCAGGTTGAAAAATGAAGGCTTGCTACCATTGGGCTATGGAGTCAACATCGGTACTCTGAATGACAATATTTCTTCACATGGAAGCTGAGGCAGATAAAGGTATTTAATCAAGATCATGCATACACACAACATAAGGAAAACACAATAATTTCACCCCTAAAGGAAGTAAGAGCATAACAATATGAATTATGAGTAATTAGAGATAAAATTCACCAGAAGTGATTAGATATAAAGATACAGAGTAATAACACATTAAACACCTAATGAGAATCTCATGTCTAGAGGTTGAATGTGACTATATATTACTGATAATGGACAATTACATACAAGCAGCAATTTGGTGCAATATTCTCCAACGCTTTTCTCTTGGATGTTTAGTCTATAAATGGACATTATTTACAATGTAGATGATCTTCCCAGCTGACTATATCTTCGAATTCTACTATGAAACCTATCATAACTGAAACTACTAACTTGAAACAGAAAAATGACAGCTATCCTTTAAGAAATCAAACTCCTAATATGACTCTATCCTCTGTTCATTACATTTGATTCTCCTAATGGTGAAATAGTTACATAATAGATATCACATGTTCGAGGTATAATTCGCTATCACTTTACATATTTAAAACACCCCTAGATATGTGGAACATAATCCTACTTTTTAGGGATGGATAACCTCACTTTAGTCATTGTTCTGCCTGATGAACTGGCTGTGTGACACTCCCTTTGAGAAACGAGTCCCTGCTGATATGGTCCAATGATATGATGGAGGTGTCCAGCTAGATAATCTGTTGTTAGAATGCTCAAAAATCCTCAAAAATATCCTTGCTATGAAACATGGTAGTTTAGGTAGTTTCGTAGTGAGTTTTCGTAGCGTATGGAAACTTGATTTTTCACCTATCTCCTTAACACCTTTGTTGTTCAAACACCTTTACTATGCTAAGATATATTGCAAACAATCAATCTACCTCCATAATGGTTGATGGGTTCTTCTACCACTCTGATCTTCATCCTTTCTTTTCTAACTTCACTTGAATCAAATCCAGCTGCTCCTTTGCACTTGATATTCTAGTGACTCTCTTGCTGCTTTGTTTTTTGACTGTATGATTTTTTTTTGTAGGTGCTGCTTGAGGTGTGTCAATCTATTGCAAAGTTTCTACTCCCATGTTCACTGGTTTTTCAGGAGATGATCTATTTTCTTCTTCAACTTCTTATGCCACAGCTGGTGATGAAGTAGTTCTAGGTTTGAAGGCTTTCTTAGGAGTGACAACATCAATTTCATAATCACGCATGAACAATAAAGAAATCCAAACTCTGTCTAACCTCCTAAATTATTCTAACATTAACAGCTTAATTATACCACGATGAAAAAGAGATGTCCCATTTCCCTCGGTCTTGATTTGAACCCTATCTAACATTTTTCCTAGACTTCTGTATAAATAGAAAGGCAGGTAAAGTGACCTCTTACCTAAAAAATGAAGAAGAAGTCTAAGATGATAGGAGTAGACCATGTGAAACCTTCCTTCATAGGTAAAATACTTTTGAATGACCATCAATAGCTAGGTTTTTTCAAATAAACTTCACCGTGTTCTTTCTTGATAAAATCTTTGCAATACTATATTGTGAATTTGATACCTTTAAGCCACTATTCACCACCTCTGGGGATTCCTGTAGCTGATGATATGCTCTATGGTTTCCATGTAAGGTTCGAAATTCCAACCTTTGAAGATGTTCCTATGAAGCTGATGGGAAAATACTTTGAAACCTGTAAATGAAAGCCCTCCAACCTCTAGTAGAATTGCAGGCAACCAGTCCTTCTTAAGACTTACATGGCGTAGGGTCTTCATTGGGTAATTTCATATCCATGGGCTCACACCCGTGACAATGGCAACCCTTATTTGTTTTATTTCTGACGCAGTAAAACTACACTTTTCCCAATTTATGGATCTGTGGGTTATGGCCCACAAATTATATATCGAAAGAAATAAAATAGTGCTCTCCACAACCCTGACTAACAAATGCTAGTCTACTTTGATGCGCTTAAACCCGGAACCCAAAAGATATGCGAACAACCCTTTTCCATTTTTTCAAAAATGTCCTCTCGATTCTGCTTCTTAGTTGTTCCTAGTTCCAACTCTTTGGACCAATTGACATACGGTTCTTCGCATTCAGGTTTACACATGTATCATTCGTTGGCTAGTTCACGTTGTCCCCATTCTCAACACTCGGCCTTCTCCTTTAGGCCAGCATAATCCACTTCCATTCCACTACGTTTTCAACTCAAAGTTCCTTCACTCGTGGTTCCAAAACGCATATTTTAACCACGCTCCATTGTGCCTTCAACTCATGGTTCAACATGAGTGCGGCCCAAATCACATGGCTCCAACGTAGGTTTAATTCTGCCACACAACAAATCATTCAACAACATCGTATTGCACTAGATCGTGATCAATCCTTACAGTGATCAATGGTCGATAATGAACTCATAACATAAAATTAAACTCATAACTCTAAATCATAAATAAACTATATTCAGACACATAGAAACCCACATAGAAAGTATTTCTATTATATACAAACTCTGGATTATAGCCTAAGGCATTTCAGCCTTAGTCACAATTCCTCATACTACTATATTATATTCTCTGACATACACTCTATATCCTCCTCACACAACAAAGATTATTTTTGTAGGATTTTTGAAGAGCATGAATCATTTAAGATCCACGATTTTTCTCCTTCAATCTCTCAAAAAAACCCCTAATTTCTCATTATGCATACATGGGAGATAATTATAATTAATTAAACCTCATCATAGACATCCTTTTAGAGCCAATGATATTCTGCAGAATTTGATCCATCTTAGGAAGAGGGTAGTTTTCTTTCAAAGAAGTCTTGTTCAAGTTTCTAAAATCAATGAAGATTCTGATCTCTCCACTCTTTTCTTCTGACTAGTACCAAGTTAGCAAGCCATTTTGAGAATCTAATAGGAAAAATAATTTTTGCATCAAAAAGATTCTTAATTTCTTTATCAATCATAGGCATGAGAAATGGATTAATCCTTCTCAATTTCTATTTGAAAGGTTCTCATTCTCTTTGATAGGAATAGTATGTTGAACAATAGTAGGATCATATTTTTTCAGGTCAACATAACTCCATGCAAAAATATCGATGAACATCTTCATCATCTCAATATATCTATGTTTCATCTTTACATAAAGAAACTTATAAATATTTATCATTTTAGGCACTGCTACTATACCAAGATTACAAGCCTCTACCTCTTCATCATCAGCCTGCATTTTAGGAGATTTTAACACATCATTTTGGTCAAAAATATTTTCAAGTGGAATAAGACCCTTGGGTATACAATTATTTTTTAGCTGCAAAACTTTAGAATTGCCCTTAGTTTCTGTAAGCATGTTTTTTTGAACTACTTGTGTGATTTCAAATTCCTCCTTCAACACTATGAAATTTTTGAGTTGCTAGTCATCTTCAAAGACTTGCCAATGGACGATGTTATCTGGGATGGCAGGCCTATGAAAAACTTCAATCTCATACTTCTCAGTGGAATGTGCAGGGATGATAAAAAAACTTGCAGAAAAAACTAGGGAATCAACTACTGAGTTTTTATGCCTAGCTTTCACAATAAATGAATATTCTTGAATTTTTTCCAACATTTCCATGATGATATTTTTGTATTCTCTCATCCTCACATCCTTAGTTTTATATGCTCCTTCAACTTGTTTGATTACCAACTCAGAATCTCCACAAACTGAAATATTTTGGGCACCCAATATTTTCAAAGTTACCAAACCCAAAAAAAGGGATTCATATTCAGCCCATGGACAATTTCAGGGGCTAATATTCGTAGGTGGGCTAATTTTCCATGGTTTTTCGAAAAAAAAGGTTTTGCCAATTTCCATTTTTTCTAAAAATGATTCGCCCAAATTTTACAATATAAAGTTATTTTACCTTAAAAATCGCCAACATTATATAAAGGCTATATATAAAATCATTATAAATTTGAATAATTTTACAAATATATCAATAAATATTTTATAGTTTTCATATTAGGGACTAGTGACATTTGCCAATGTTTTAAAATTCAAGATAAGTTTCCATCCATATTATTTGTATAGTCAAAGATTAGTTTGTCAGAATAGAACTTATTTTCATCATCAAGAGTAGTGATCCATATGCCTACTCCAAACTCCTCTCTTCTAGTAGATCCATCAAAGTGAAACAACCACAACCCCTCTGCTTTTTCTTCTGTGATTTCTTGATTTTCAACTTGCTGATTTTCAATTTCTTGAATTTTTTCTTTCCCTTTACTTATTTCTTCATCAGTTAGCTCATTGAAAATAATGGCTGATCCTAATTCACTTTCAATAGCATAAATTGGGAAATTCTGAGTTTTATCCTTTCTTCTTACCACATAGGCCATCCAAGTCTCCCTGTACAATCTTCTTTGCTCACAAAAAACATGAATTGTGGCGTATGTCAAGTCCATCTACATGGTGCCTTTGATTTTTTCTTCCCAAGATCTAGATAAGAGCATGCCAAACTTGGGTGGAATATCTGAAACCACAATATCCATTACCACTGTCTTGGCAGACACTTGTGTTAGGCCAAAACCAACATCTTTGTTCAATCCTATGCATTGAACTCTTTTAGAATCAAAAGAAAACAAATCCTTGTATGGCCTAGTGATCTCCAAACCCATCCTCTCCATAATAACCTTTACAATGCCAAGATGCCTTGCAAACAATCAGTCTCCCTCGATAATGGTTGATGGGTTCTTCTACCACTCTCATATTCATCCATTTCTTTTCTAACTTCACTTGAATCAAATTCAGCTGCTCCTGAAGATCTTCCACTTGATATTCTAGTGACTCTCTTGCTGCCTTGTTTGCTGAATGTATGCTTCTGTTTCGCAAGTGCTGCTTGAGGTGTGTCAGTCTCATGCAAAGGTTCTACTCCCATGTTCACTGGTTTCGTAGGAGATGATCTATTTTCTTCTTCAACTTCTTCTGCCATAGCTGGTGATGAAGTAGTTGTAGGTTTGAAGGCTTTCTTAGGAGTGACCACATCAATTTCATAATCACTCATGAACAATAAGGAAATCCAAACTCTGTCTAACCTCCTCAATTCTTCTAACACTAGCAGCTTCATTAGACCATGATGAAAAAGAGATGTCCCATTTCCCTCGGTCTTGATTTGAACCCTATCTGACATTTTCCCTAGAATTTTGTATAAATAGAAAGGCAAGTAAAGTGACCTCTTACCTACAAAATGCAGAAGAAGTCTAAGATGATAGGAGTAGACCATGTGAAACCTTCCTTCATAGGTAAAATACTTTTGAATGACCATCAATAGCTAGCATTTGTCAAATAAACTTCACTGTGTTCTTGCTTGATAAACTCTTTGCAATCCTACAGTGTGAAATTGATACCTTTAAACCACTGTTCGCCACCTCTGGGGATTCCTGTAGTTGATGATATGCTCTCTCGTTTCCATGTAACGCTCAGAATTCCAACCTTTGAAGCTGTTCCTGTGAAGTTGATGGCAAAATCCTTTGAAACCTGTAAATGAAAGCCCTTCAACCTCTAGCAAAATTGCAGGCAACTGGTCCTTCTTAATACCTCCATGGTAGTAGGGTCTTCATTGAGTAATTTCATATCCATGGGCTCATACCTCTGACAATGGCCACCCTTATTTGTTTTCTTTCTAATGCAGTAAAACTACACTTTTCCCAATTTATGGATCTGTGGATTATGGGCCACAAATTATATATCGAAAGCAATAAAACAGTGCTCTCCACAACCCTGACTAACAAATGCTGGTCTACTTTGATGCGCTTAAACCCGGAACTCAAAACGTGTATGAACAACCCTTTTCTGGTTTCCCAAAACTATCCTCTCGATTCTGCTTCTTAGCTGTTCCTGGTTTCAACTCTTTGGACCGATTGACTTACAGTTCTTCACGTTCATCTTTACACTTGTATCATTTTTTGGCCACTTCACGTTGTCCCCATTCTCAGCACTCGGCCTTCTCGTTTAGGCCAACATAATCCACTACCATTCCACTTCTTTTTCAACTCAAATTTCCTTCACTCGTGGTTCCAAAACGCATATTTTCACCATGCTCCACTGTGCCTTCAACTCATGGTTCAACATGAGTGCGGCCCAAATCACATGGCTCCAACGCAGGATTAATTCTGTCACACAAAAACTCATTCAACGACATCATATTACGCTAGATCGCCATCGATCCTTACAGTGATCAATGGTTGACCATGAACTCATAACATAAAATTAAACTCATAAATCTAAATCATAAATAAACCATATTTGGACACACAAAAATCCACATAGAAAATATTTCTATTATATACAAACTCTATATTACAGCCTAAGGCATTTCAGCCTTAGTCACAATCCCTCATGCTACTACATTGTATTCTCTCACGCACACTCTGTATACTCCTCACAAAAAAAATATTCTTTTTATAGGATTTTTCAAGAGCGTGAATCATTTAAGATCCACGATTTCTCTCCTTCAATCTCTCAAAAAAACCCCTAAATTTCTCATTATACATACATGGGAGATAGTTATAATTAATTAAACCTCATCATTTTCAGCAATTTAGTTCTGGTTTAACCAACTTTGCCTGGTTTACATTGATGGTCTGCGTAATCTCCTTTCACAACTTTGGATTCTAATTTTAATTAAAGTGCTCGGATGCTCTTGCATCACTTTCTTGCAGCCATTGATGATTTATATTCTTCATTGCCTCGCTTGCTAATGACACCTATTGAATTCAAATTTGACAGCAACCTGCTTGGCTCGATGAAGCATCTCTCCAGGGATTGACTCACATTCAAAGGTAAACCATAATATGACAAGAGGCTATTTGAGGTGAGGTTTAAAGGTTTTAACTGACAGCTCGAGCTTCAATCATCACACATGCAAGTAAAAAGGGTAATGATGACATAAAACACGATTATGTGGATTTGAATTTACCATAACAACCTTGAATGACCTCTACCTTTACTGCTATAATCAGGAAATGACACCTCATACAATTCTGAAAATCCAAGTTAGAAAACACATTTTTGTAGTGAAATTAGTTAAGCTTGTGACAGATTCACTACGAAACTATTAGTCAGTTTCATAGCGAAATCTGTTGTTGTTTCCGTGTAAAATGGTACGAAAATATGAAAAAACTGACACATGCGCCCTTTTGATTTTGAATGAATGGGGAATGAAAATTGACGTGATATGGGACTAATTTGACTGAAATGGCATAAATGGAGGTGATCATAAAAATTAGGATAGGCTTAAAAAATGCAAAACATTTCCTATACCACATTAAAATGGCTTAGTAGAACTTATCCATTTGGTGGGTGACCTGTATGACCCTATCAAGAACTTTTTCACAACTTAATGAGTGATAATAGTGGCTCCACTTGGGATGGTGTGCCCCTGTGGTACACAAAAGAACCTATAGTTCAAGTGCCATCCATCTTTTTGGAAACAAAATTCTGAAATTTTCCAAGCCTTCTTAAAAATATTATGGCCTTCACCTCGAGCTCAAGTTTGATGATAAACCTATCTTTATTAGGAAAAAATCATAATAAAATGGAATATATACAATGGAGTGAAAATCCAATAAAATTTAAGAGGAATAGTTCTTTAGAAACTTGACATTGATAGGTCCTCTAGCACAAAGTTGTCCATCCATCTCCTGAAGTAGATAAGTGTTGTTGCCATGGAATGCAGCTACTATGAATGGTACCCTCCAGATGTTTTCAAGATTTCCATGTTTCCCCTTTTCTTCAATTTTGGCTTCCCACTTCAACACCACATCTTGAATCTAGAAATTTTCTTCTTTGACATTCCTATCAAATGTCTTCTTTACTCTGTTTTGTGACTACTGATGGTTGTTGTATACCTCCTTCCTTTTTTCTTGCTAAGTGATAAGCTATTTTATCCTCCTCTAAAGAGCATTAGGCTCCTTTTCTAGTCCTTACAACAATTTCATTACATGCACTCCCAAGTAACCCTTAAAGAGCAGTTGAAGGAAGAAGGTAAAGAGACATCAGTATCTTTCCAGTATATATTCTCATCTATAATGTAATATCTTAAATATTTCAGCTTTACAAACCTTGCTTTTGATTTAGTCAATTCTGCATTAGCTCTGTGATGATGCAAGACAAAGAAAATTTCTCTCTACCATTCAGACAAAATGAGCTTCTCTTCAATAGGAATCAACTCTTCATCTTCATCTGACAACTCTGAAATTTTTGCAATAAAATCCATGTCAAGATAGTCAAAATTAGATTGTGCCATTAGCTTTGCCAACCTATGTCCTCTCACCAATTTTGTAGGTATTTCTATGTCGTACTCCAGCAAATTAGCTATCCACTTCCCTCTCTAGCCATCAGGATCAACTTGTGTCAAGATTTCCTTAACCACAATGTTAGGCACAAATGCAATGACATGAGAGTGCAGAATATAGATTCTGAAATCCTTAATGGCTTTGATCAAAGCATATGCCTTCTTTTATAAAATATTGTATTTCATCTCTAAGTTAGCAACGGTTTTGCTAAAGAATGAAATTGGTTTCTCTGTACGTTGCTTTCCTTTCTGTAATAAAACTCCAATTACAGTATTTTCATATGCAAATGTAGAAAGCAAAAATTCTTTTGAAAAATTTGGAATGATCAATACTGGGGCCTGAGTGAGTGCTTTATTTATTTCTTTAAATGATTGCTTGGCTTCAAATGTTCATTTAATATCAGTTCCTTTCTTCAACATCTTCGTAATGTCTTTGAAAATCTCAGCAAAGTTTGGGATGAACCCTCTAAAAAGGTTTACTCTACCAAGAAAAGACCAAATTTCCTTCTTGTTCCTTGGCATGTCTATCTTCTGAATGACATTGAATCTGTTTGGATTAATATTTACCCCATATTTTGATATAATATATCCAAGAAAATTTCCAGAGGTTATAGAAAAAATACTTTTAGTGGGGTTAAGATAAATGCCAAATCTTCTACACTTTAGCATAATTTTCTCTAGATGCTTCAAATGGTCTTCCTCCCTTCTTGAAAATACGGTTATGTCATCTAGATGGACCACCACTAACTTATCTTTCTCCTTAGCAAAGGCAATGTCCAATGCTCTTTGAAAAGTCGCTCTTGCATTCATCAAACCAAATGGCATCTTGGCATACATGAATGTCCCACATGGTGTGGTACTAGTAGTCTTCTAGGTGTACCAATATATGATTTTATCCTGAAAGGCAATCCATCATAGACATCCTTTTAGAGCCAACAATATTATGCAGAAATTGATCCATCTTAGGAAGAGATTAGTTGTCTTTCAAAGAAGCATTTTTCAAGTTTCTAAAATCAATGCAGATTCTGATCTCTCCACTCTTTTTTCTAACTGGTACCAATTTAGCAAGCCATTTTGAGAATCTAATAGGAACAATAATTTTTAAATAAAAAAGCTTCTTAGTTTCCTTCTCAATCAAAGGCATGAGCAATGGATTAATCCTTCTCAATTTATATTTGAAAGGTTATCATTCTATTTGATAGGAATAGTATGCTGAACAAAGTAGGATCATATTTTTTCAGGTCAGCATAACTCCATGCAAAAATATCAATGAAGTTCTTCGTCATCTCAATATATTTCTGTTTCATCTCTATAGAAAGAAACATAGAAATATTTATCATTTTAGGCACTACTACTGTACCAAGATTACAAGCCTCTACCCGTTCAGCATCAGCCTGCATTTTAGGAGATTTTAGCACATCCTTTTGGTCAAAAATATTTTCAATTGGAATAAGACCCTTGGGTGTACAATTATTTTTTAGCTGCAAAAATTCAAAATTTCCCTTAGTTTCTGTAAGCATGTTTTGTTGAACTACTTGTGTGCTTTCAAATTCCTCCTTCAACACTATGAAATTTTTGAGTTGTTGGTCATCTTAAAACACGTGCCAATGGATGACGTTATTTGGGATGGCAGGCCTATGACAAACTTCAATCTCATACTTCTTAGTGGAATGTGCAGGGATGACAAACAAACTTGCAGAAACAACTAGGGAATCAACTAATGAGTTTTGATCCCTTGTTTTCACAATAAATGAATATTCTTGAATTTTTTCCAACATTCCCATGATAATACTTCCGTATGCTCTCATCCTCACATCCTTAGCTTGATATGTTCCTTCAACTTGTTTGATTACCAACTCAGAATCTCCACAAAATGAAATCTTTTGGCACCCAATCTTTTCAAAATTTCCAAACCCAGAAAAAGAAATTCATATTCAGCCATATTATTTATATAGTAAAAGTTTAGTTTGAAAGAATAGAACTTATTTTCATCATCAGGAGTAGTGATCCATATGCCTGCTCCAACCCCCTCTCTTCGATCAGATCCATCAAAGTGAAACAACCACCACCCCTCTGCTTTTTCTTCTGTGATTTCTTGATTTTTAACTTGCTGATTTTCAATTCCTTGAATTTTTTCTTTCCCTTCACTTATTGCTTCATCAGTTAGCTCATTGAAAATAATGGCTGATCCTAAGTCAGTTTCAACAGCATAAATTGGAAAATTCTGAGCTTTATCCTTGCTTCTTACCATATAGGCCATCCGAGTCTCCATGTACAATCTTCTTTGCTCACCAAAAACAAGAATGGCGGCATATTTCAAGTCCATCTACATGGTGCCTTTGATTTTTTCTTCCCAAGATCTAGATAAGAGCATGCCAAACTTGGGTGGAATATCTACCACCACAATATCCATTACCACTATCTCGGCGGGCACTTGTGTTAGGGAAAAACCAACATCTTTGATCAATCCTATGAATTCAACTCTTTTAGAATAAAAAGAAAACAAATCCTTGTATGGCCTATTGATCTCCAAACCCATCCTCTCCATAATTACCTTAGGCATAAGGTTATGAGAAGCTCCTGAATCTAACATGGCATTTTGTAAGGTCATGTCATGGATGCTAAAACTGACATTAGAGGAGGTACTTCGTCATTTTGATCATCTTCCAATCTTGGTCCTAAGTAGATGGTAGGATGATCTTCCTATACATTAAGGATATCTAAAGCTCCTGGTTGAGAATTCAACATTTTAACAATTTTTCTTCTGTACTAATTTACCTTGAGAATTTCTCCAAAAGGGATAGGAATCTTAATTTTATAAATCTCATTCTCCAAACTGAAAATAGAAGTAATATTTTCACTCTCTTTGACAGGGGGAGGAAGTGGTGGGTCCTTTTAGACTCAGCTACTTTAGGAGCATCCTTTCTTGGCTGTGTTTTATTTGCGGTGATGGGAACATTTCTGTTTCTGAGATTGTATTTCTTCTGCATCTCAAAAATTTCATGTTGATAACCCTTAAGATAGTCAGATTGTTCCTCACCCTTATTTACCGCATGATCAGATTCATCATGATCTTATTTGGTCAAAAACATTCCAAACATGTTTTCATTTAGGGAGTGGATAGAGTCTTCTTGAATCTCAGGCTGAGTTTCTTCTTCATCAATCAAATTTTTCTAAACAGGAGACCTTACTTGAGGATCAAGCTGATTTTTGTTTTCTCTTTGTATTTGTTGATTTTGAGGCCTTCTAAACTGTGGATTTCTAAATTGTGGGTCATGTTCTGCAGTAGGTGCAGAAGCATTTCCAAGGGAAAGTCTATCCATGATTTTTTCCATAGTCTTCATCATAGAATCAAACTTCTCATCTGAGGTGGAAGGCTTTGCTTGCTATTTTTGTTTTACTTTACTAATATTAGACTTCTTAGCTGCTATCATGTTTACTTCTACCTTCACAAAATCATTCTTCATTTCTTCTAGTGAAGGAGAATCTCTTTCTCTAAGCAGAATAGAGAATTCATAATCAAATGCCTCAGCATAGCGCAATTGAGCATCTCCTGGTGGAGGTTTAAGATGAGCATGTATATAATCATAAAATTTGTTTAATATCTTGGAGAAATTTTGGAAAGTTTCATCTACAGCTATTTTTAAACTACTGTATTCAGTAAGGACCTGCACATGGTTTGTTTTATTCACCCATTTTCTCAAAAAACTATCCTCAAACTGATTCCAATTATGCAAGCTTCTTGGAGCTAGAGCTTTAAACCATTTTCTGACCTGACGAGTAAAACTTTGAGAAAGTAGTCTCATTTTGACATCTTCATGGTCTACCTCCTCTCTATCTATGAGATCATTGAATTGGTATACATGTTCCTCAGTTGTAATCTCTTCATCACTCCCCCAAGTTATAATTCTATCTGATTATTTACCTGGAAGGGCATTCAAAACAGCTTGGAGAACAAGTGGAGCATATCTAGTAGGTGGAAAAAGGTGGAGGTGTAACACTTCTAGCCATGATAACAGGGATTGTGGTATTTCTAAGAACAAAAGTAGTAGAAGATGAGCTATTAGGAGGTGGTGTAGTTGGTATTTGTAGTCCAGATACAAAAGAGCTCCAGTCAGGTAAAGGAATACCATATTTTCTTCTTAGAAAGAATTCAAAAGGGTCTAATTCCTTTAACTTATCAAAATATTCCCTCTCTAACAATAAATCTGATGTAACTGCCTCCTAGAATTATTTTGTCTCCTTTAGTTACTAGGGTTGAGGTATCAATGCCTCATCTTTGTAAGTCTATAAAAATCTCATTCAATTCATTTTCACCCTCAGAACTAAACAAAAATTCTTGAATCTTATCATCAAATTTCTTATCTTCCGGGCTTCTTACAATTTCAGAGGACAAAGCTCTTGAGTGTGATGGAATACCTAATTTTTAAGAGCCGCTTTCAATGCCTCTGGAAATAATTTTGGATTATCCACAATGTTAGGTGAGTTAGGATCTATATTTTTCCTTTTATGTCAACTTCTTGAAGCCACCTTTAAACATGAAAATTTGTAATGGAGTCACCAAAGTAGTTGCAGCCTCGAAAAAATTCTAAGCTCTTGCTACCTCCAAGAGTTCAACTTCACTGTTTGCATAAAAATTTCAAGAAATATGTCTTCAGACTCCTAACAGATGCACCAAAATGTTATCACCAAATTGATATTTATTGGATTCTCATCAATCAACTCAATTTAACTCTTTCAAACCACTTCTAACTTAATATTATCCTTTTCAGTTTGAGAGGGCTCTATAAAAGGGGATTTATGATTTTGAATAAGGATAATACTAGATGTCTAACTATATGAATTGTGACTTGGTTTTTGTATGATTACAGGTTGAAAAATGAAGGCTTTCTACCATTGGGATGTGGAGTCAACATCAGTACTATAAATTACAGTCTTTCTTCATATGGAAGCTGAGGCAGATAGAGGTATTTAATCAAGATTATTCATACACACAACATAAGGAAAATAGAGTAATTTCACCCCTAAAGGAATTCAGAGCATAATAATATGAATTTTGAGTAATTAGAGATCAAATTCACCGCAAGTGATTAGACATAAAAATATAGAGCAATAATACATTAAACACCTCATGAGAATCTCAGATCTAGAAGTAGAATCTCACTGTATATTACTGATAATGGAAAACAACATACAAGCAACAATTTCGTGCAATATTCTCCAACCGTTTGCTCTTCGACATTTAGTCTATAAATAGGCATTCTTTACAATGTAGATGATCTACCCAACTAGCTATATTTTTTAATTATACTCTGAAACCTATCATAATTGAAACTAATAACTTGAAACAAAAAAAAGACAACTATCCTTTAAGAAATCAAACTCCTAATAGGACTCTATCTCCTATTTATTACATTCAGTTCTCCTAACAATGAAACATTTGCATAATATATATCACATGTTTGAGGGATAATTCACCATCAGTTTATGTATTTAAAGCACCCCTAGATCTGTGGAATACAATCATACTTTTTAGGGATGGATAACCTTCACTTTAATCACTATTTTCCCTGATGAGCTGGTTGTGTGACACTCCTTTTGAGCAATGAGTCTCTGCTGATATGGTCCACTAACATGATGGTGGTCTCTAGCTAGTTAATGTGCTGTTATAATGCTAAAAAAAACTTCAGAAAGCTCCTCACTACGAAATAGGT
Organism: Pinus albicaulis; assembly: GCA_034641835.2. Lineage (NCBI taxonomy): Eukaryota > Viridiplantae > Streptophyta > Pinopsida > Pinales > Pinaceae > Pinus > Pinus albicaulis. Next base: position 196,173,890 of record CM076569.1, read on the forward strand.
TAGTTTAGGGAGTGTCATAGTGAGTTTTCGTAGCATATGAAAACTTGCTTTTTCACCTATCTCCTTGACACCTTTACTGTTCAAACACCTTTACTATGCCAAGATACCTTGCAAAAAATCAATCTCCCTCCATAATTCTTGAAAAAAGTTAATTTTAAGGAAAAAATGCACCTTCAGAAATTTTCGTAGCGTTTTTTTGGCCTCAAGCTTGAGGCATGCTACGAAACTGTTTAAAAACAAAAAATTGTTGTTTTTGTAAATATCTTGAAAAATTGTTCTACAGCTGAAAAATTTAGGCTCTCTGCATGTTATGAACCTCATCATACTTGTTTCAGCTCAATTTTTTACTCCTATGGTGTTTCTTCTTCATTTATAATCAATTGGCTGATGGGTTCTTCTACCACTCTCATCTTCAACCCTTTCTTTTCTAACTCCACTTGTATTAAATCCAACTGCTCCTGAAGATCTTCCACTTGATATTTTAATGATATGTTCTTGGATTGTAAGTGAAATTTCATATTCTTAATGTGTTTGACCTCCACTGTTAATGGCTGAGTCCATTTCAGCAACATTTCTGCATTGTCCAAAGTTTTTGAGACACTTGCGACTTTCTCCTCCCATATTTTCCTCATATGCTCAAATTGAACCTTATTATGTTTGTGCTTCTTTACTTTTGTCTTTAAAACTAATATCTCTTTACCTAATTCCTTCAAATTCTCTTTGAGGATTTCTATTTCTGATTTTTTAGTCATTTTCTATTTGCCATTTCTTTGCCTGATAACCAGCTCTTCCTTTGTTGATGGAGACAAATCTATGATGCTTGTTGGTTGGGAAAATTCATTTATTTTCTCATTTTATTTGCTTTCCATGACATTCTTTGCATGTCTGGTCATTGACTTCCTTGGTTGAAATATAAAACTAGCATCATCACCTGAAAAATCTAGTTTTTTAGCAGTCTTACCTTTCTTTAACTTTCTTCCTCTAGATTCAATGTCTTCAGCTTGCACAATGGGTGACTCTTAATTTTCAATTGCACGAAGGATATCTTCAAATTTCCCTTTAGCCAATGTCTCGCTTCTAGTGACTCTCTTTTTGCCTTGTTTGTTGACTGTATGCTTTTGTTTTGCAGGTGCTACTTGATGTGTGTCAGTCTCTTACAAAGGTTCTACTCCCATGTTCAATGGTTCTATAGGAGATGATCTATTTTCTTCTTCAGCTTCTTCTACCACAGCTAGTGATGAAGTAGTTCTAGGTTTGGAGGCTTTCTTAGGAGTGACCAAATCAATTTCATAACCACTCCTGAACAAGAAAGAAATCCAATCTATGTCTAACCTCCTCAATTCTTCGAACACTAACAGATCAATTAGAACATGATGAAAAATAGGTGTCTCATTTCCCTCTGTCATTGTTTGAGCCTTATTCGACATTTCCCTAGAATTCTGTATAAATAGAAAGGCAGGTCAAGTGACCTCTTACCTAAAAAATGCAGAAGAAGTCTGAGATGATAGGAGTAGACCATTTGAAACCTTACTTCACACGTAAAATACTTTTAAATGACCATCAACAACTTTGCATAATTCTTCTTCATAAAACTCCCGGGGATAACATTTATCAAATCAAATTCATTGTGTTCTTCCTTGATAAAATATTTGCAATCCTGCATTGGGAATTTGATACCTTTAAACCACTGCTCACCACCTTTGGAGATGCTTGTAGCTGATTATATGCCCTCTGGTGTCACTGTAATGTTCAGAATTCCAACCTTTGAAGCTGTTCCTGTGAGGCTGTTGGAAAAATCCTTTGAAGCCTGTAAATGAAAGCCCTCCAACCTCTGGCAGGATTGCAAGCAGCCAATCCTTCTGAAGACATCCATGGAAGTAGGGTCTTCATTGAGTAGTTTAATATCCATGGGCTCATACCTATGAAAATGGACATCCTTATTTATTTTCTTTCTTACAGCCATTGATGATTTATATTCTTCACTGTCTTGCTTGCTGATGACACCTGCAGAATTCAAATTTGACAACAACCTGCTTGGCTCAATGAAGCAAATCTCCAGGGATCGACTCACATGCAAAGGTAAACCACAATATGAGAAGAGGCTAATTGAGGTGAGTTTTAAAAGTTTTAACTGACAGCTCGAGCTTCAATCATCACACATGCATGTAAAAAGGGTAATGATAACATCAAACACGGTTATGTACATTTGAATTTACCATAACAACCTTGAATGACCTCCACCTTTACAACTCTAATCAGGAAATGACACCTCATAAATTTTTGACAAACCATGTTAGGAAACGCATTTTCGTAGTGAAATTAGTTAAGCTTCTGAAAGATTCGCTACGAAACTACTAGGCAGTTTCACAGCGAAATCTATTGTTTTTCTATGTAAAATGGTATGAAAATATGAAAAAAACTTACAGATGTGCCCTTTTGAGTTTGCATGCATGGGGAATGACAACTGACACGATAGGAGACTTATTTGACTGAAATGGCATAAATGGAGGTGATCATAAAACTTAGGATAGGCTTAAAAAATGCAAAACATTTCCTTTACCACATTAAAATGGCTTAGGAGACCTTATCCATTTGGTGAGTGACCTATATGACCCTATCAAGAAATGTTTCACAACTTAATGAGTGATAAAATCTAACAAGAGTGACAATAATAATAGTAGAAGAAAATGGTTTGATATGGATCACAATTAAGATTATTCGTAATTGACAACATTCTTATTAGTCACATTTTCTATCATTCAATAGTATTACTGTCATTTTGCATTCAAAATTTGCATTTCATATTTTTTTATCATTAAAGTAATTAACAATATTTATCATCTCAACAATATGAGGTAACTAAGAAAATTTAAAATTAAAATGATTAGGTTAACCTTAGACATATTTAGAATATTTAAAATTATTATATTAATATTAGATATATTTACATATTATTCATAAAAAATTTCATATTTTTGATAGATTTTCCTTCGCTGCACACTACTGAAACCAATCTAGATCCATGTTAACTCGAGATCTATCAAGCACTGAGTGGGATCAAATCTCTCGAGCTGCAAACCTCCTTTTTTAGTGTAAATTTTTAGAAAAGGTTTGCACATCGATAAATTTGATCCCTCTCGACGCATGACAAATCCATAATTAAAATGGATCTAAAATAATATAATTCATTCCCAATATAATATTATATTTCAATTGATTCATCGAAACGAAAACAAAACCATTAACTATTTGTATTGGTTTTGTAAACTTGTTAAAATAACTTGAGAATAAGCCTTTATGTAATCTACTCATTTCTCGTTCCTTGTCACCTTGTTTTTAAATATTTTTATATCCTAGATTCTTTTAAATAATCAAGTTTTGCATGATACGTTAATTATTTAAAATTGAAATTCTATAGTTTATATAAAAATAAAAGGATATATATTGAAGAATGATTAATATAACATGTAAATGTTTAAGAATGATTAATATTATAACAAGCGATATATCATTTTTATTTATATGGTTTTTTATATCTAAATGGAATTTTTCATGATATAAAAAGAAAAGGATAGAAATTTAAGAATGATTAATATAACATGTAAATGTTTAAGAATAATTAATATTATAACAAGCGATATATCATTTTTATTTATATGGTTTTGTTTTATATCTAAATGGAATTTTGCATGATATGGTAATTAGTTGAAATTGAAATCATATATATATATGATTAAGAACAATTACCATTATGACCAATGGTATATCATTTTTTTATATGGAAAGATTTATTTTTATATTTAATTGTATGTTTATAAGGTAAAGATATAGTGGTTAAGCTTATATTATTTTCTTGACTTCATGAATTATATGTTGGTAAACCAGCGTTATATTACATAATTTCATATGGATAATATTAAGGGGTTGGTGGAAATTTTTAAAAATTAAACTACCCATATAAATATCAAATGGTCTAAGGAGTTGAGGATATTTTTAAAATTAAATTATGAATATACATATTGGGGTGGGAATTTAGCTAACCAAAATTTTAGGTATGGGGAAGCAATTGTCAAGTCACCAAACTTTCGAGGTGCAAGTGAATTAGAATCATGTAACCCTAAAACTGAAGGAGAAGAATTTCATCCAATCTCAATCATAAATATATAAACACTTCTCTTAAGAATATTCTAAAAACATGATTATATATTTCTATAATTTTAATATAACCAGTGTGAAGAACCTTCAATTTGGGGCTATTATTAAAATTTTATTTGGAGATGGTGACGTGATTATAGTTGGGGGGTTCGGGGGGTTGTATAGAGCTCAAAATTATTTTTGTTAGGGGATTCTATATATGGGAGCCATATATGACATTGCATAGAAAATACATAATATTATTCTCTAAATCTTTATGGGTATTTGATTGGAAATAGTTCCTTTCTTGATTGAAATCATTATGATGTTAGAAGTAATATGTCTCACTAGTAAAACTATTTTAAATTACTTCTAATTATCTTAGTGAGAAATCGATTAGTTGTTCATTTATATTTTCAACCTGAGGTTTGTTTGGAACATTCAAATTTTTGTGAATGGTATATTCTAGTGTAATTGTTATATATCTTAAAGTTGTAGTAATATGATGGTAGTATCAGTACAAGATCAACATTATTTCACATGTCACTGATCTGACTAAACACAATGCACTTTGTAGGAAATAAATCACTCTTGCAGGAAAGTGAATTGCAGGGAAAGTAAATCACAATTCATGAAAATAAACGCACTTACAGAAAAGTATGCATAAAAATTGCTATAAGTGGCATGTTCATGTATATTGATATTCTTGGTTTGTTGTAACAAATATGCACTGGTATGTTCATCTGATGCAATGGATGATAAGAAAAAACTGCATAAATAATATGAAGCTATCACATAGCTCTCAATCGTAAACAATTATTGAAACATAGTGAAAGTAAGTTACATGTGAGTTGCAACAAAATAATTACAACAACGACCCAAATTTCCAGAAGCATACAAATATGTTAGCTAACGACTAAACCTAGAGTTAATTCCTAAATTACATAACCTATGCAACAAAAAGTAACATGATGACAACAAAATAAATATCAGAATTGCAACAAATGGAAACTAACGAAGTTGCATCAAAATAAAAGCAATGGAATTACAAAAAAGGTTGTCACACATAATGTTGCATGGATGACAACATGTGTCATTTATGTTAAAGAGGATGCCTAAGGAAGCAACATTTTAATTCATGAATCAAAGCAAATAGTATGATAGTTGAATCTCTTGCATGCCCTCATCAAGAGAAGTCAAAATGGTTTGAAGTTTAATTTTTAAAAAAATTACATGTTATGATGTCCTAATTACTGTATAGATAACATGGTTGGATAGTCCTAGCCAAGACCTTTACAATGGTATTTCACACCCTAATAATTCCTCCTAGATGAGAATTTATAGCCATTTGAATTTCAAAACTAGTAAAGGAACTAATCTATGGGGGAAAACCCCACAAACACCAAATTTGTTAAATAGTGTACATCTTTTGGGAAAATATATGGTTCAAAGTTCAAATCTAGGATGGATAGTAGACAAACTTGCAAAAAATTTAATAACATTAAAGTTTGAGCACGTGTTAGCACTAATTTTGTACCTTTCCAAAAGGTTAAAAATGATTTTGATCATCAAATTATAATTTAAGTTGATAAAGCACTAAAGGGTTATGTATTGGCTTATAAAATGTTTTTTTGAAGGGTGATATAAACTTATAAACCTATCAAAGGTGTTCATTTAATTTTTATTTAAGTTTCTCCTAAGGTTATGTAGTGGATATAAGCTTATCGCGTGCTTATAGGTAGTTCTACGAAATATTTTCGTAGTGTGTACAACTTGCGCTATGAAATATTTTGTAGGGTCGTGCTATGAAAATATTTCGTAGCGAAAAGAAATATGAAGTTTCTAATCACCTATTTCATACTTTCAACTCCACAAACGAGTATTTAGTAAGCGTGGGCCCTGGTTAACCCTGAAGTGACATTTGGTGAGGTTTCTAAACTCAACAAAGTTGTTACAAATAAAACCCTAATTTGGAATTTTTGCATTTTTTATTGTCTATAGAAAGTCTGTTATATTGTGTAGAAATGCTATAAGAGATAGGGTTTAGGCATGTGACCAGGAGATTTAAGGTGTTGAAACAATGATAATAGTAAAATATAGGAAGAATCAACTATGTTAAAATATTTGAGCCTGATGTCTTATGGTTCAAGGTTTATCCAGAAATGTTTTCACTATTTCAAAATGTAGTTTGGGAATCATTTTTTATCCCTTAAATGGCTATAACTTCAGTTGGTGACAAGACTTCATTAAATATTTTGATGGAATCACAACAAGGATAAGGGTGTAATATCCTGTTTCGGGGATATCTCATAAACACAAAAAACTCCAACCAGAGATAGTCTGGGAGGGCATTTACCAGATATTTCTCCTCTGAAAAGAGGACGAGATCCGGAGGCTACCTAGCCCTTTCCAGACTCTGTCTAAGAGTGAAAGATAAACACACCATGTGGTATAGAATTAGAGCGCTCAAAATAATAATGCAGCAAACATATAATAGAAAGATAATACAACAACTACGAAAACTCAACCAGAAAACATAGAGAGAAAATACTGAGCCATTTTATTAATCTAAGAAATGTAATGAAATAAAAGAGGCGATCTTGCGCAAGGACACTCTCAGGAAAGACAGGAAATGGCTACTCTATGAACTATGTCCCAGCTGCTGGAGAAATGTCGTGTAGCTGCTACTGCTGGAATCGACTAAATAATATGGGTTGATCCCCTTGCCGGAATGAGATGAAAATCAGCAAACCTCCTATCCTCAACAACTCCGACAAGATCCACAAACCACTCCAAGAATGGCCAACCCCCAAAAATACCAGAAACTGCCTCCCCAGTGAATTATGCTAGCCTCCAAGTGATAGCATAGTAGCTGGATAGGAACAGCTGAAATACTGCCACAAACTCTGCAAAGAACCTCTGACGGGCAAAGGCTGACCCTCTGCTCAAAATCTCGGTGAAATCGTCTGCAGAAACACCAATCCAGAGCTCCTCCATAATGGATTGTCTCCTCTCTCCCAGTGACTGTGTAGTCTCTATCAGCTTTAGCTCTGCAACAAACCCAAACAATGAAACGACTCACAAAATATAAGGAAACAAACCTTGCCCGAGCAGGCACTCGAAGTCCCCCGGGGCTAAGGGTGAGATCTCCGCACGAAGACACTCGGTGCACTAAACAGTGTTGCAGACAGGCTAAACAGCTAGTGTGCTAAAGAAGACCAAAGTCTCACTCTAAAATCAACAAATATAGAATGATCCAAATGAGGAGGCTCCTCCATCTTTTATAGCATTGGTTTCCCTCCAAAACCCATCGTAGCCTCTCTCTCCTCCACATCCTCATCCTTATCTACGCAAAAGCTTCTAGAGTGCACATAGGCCCCTCTCCTCTACATGGTGTTTGGCCCCCTTGACCCCCCCCTTGAGTCACAACGTTGTGCTACTAGGTGGATGTCTTATTATACTAAAGTGAGTTAGACCCTCTTTACTCACTTTTTATTTATTTACAAACCATAGACGGAAAAACTATACAAAGTTGAATATTCCAATTAGTTGTCACTAATTAGGAATATTACAGTCCCCCCCGGAAAAATGTTTCTTGTCCTCAAGCAACTGAAGTGATGGATGCTACAGAATCTTCTTTCTCTCCCAAGTGGCATCCTCATCCAGCAAAAATTTCTTGTCCTCAGGAAATGCATGAACAAGTCTCCTCTCTAGTTGGTGCTCCTCATCAACACTGCAAAATGTGCTTGGGTCCCAGATGCACCACTGAAACCTCTCTGACCTCTGCATCACCCTGATATGAAGGGATCTCTCAATGCCAGGATCCCAAACTGATCTCTCACCAACCAATAGTCCTCTCAGATCCCATCACCACCCTATCCAATAATCGCTCAAGTCCCACGGCTCTGACTGCACACTGCCTCTGGCTATGACTGATGCTCTAAGAGGCGAAGACCATGACCCATGCGACGCTATATCTGTGACTGTGTAAGCTGTCCCATAATATGTGTACCAACTCATCACCTCTCTCCAATCCAAGTCCTGACTCAATCCCACGCTAATCCTGCTCTGCTGAAATCGGGATGGAGTGTTGAAGAAATGATGACCTGTGGCCCCCTGCCAGCTGGAATATGTAACATATGCTATGCCCAAGCGCCCCTGCTCCACTGTGCTCCCTACGAAGAATATCATACCATAAAGAGGGTACCAAATCATGATCTCCCACCAGTCCATCCTGGAAGAATAATCTGATGTAGCAACAACAACTGCATATGGAACACGCCTGGAGTGTTGCCTCTCGCTCGTAATCAACTCCCACTGCTTTGCCCTGTGTGCCAATGAAATTTTCTTGTAGAAGGAAGCTCCTCTCTCTATAATGGGCCAAAGTGGGAAAGATATGCTGCAAGCTCCATCGATGTACTCCTGTAGAGTGCTACCCACTAAAAATACTGTAGCTCTGCTGACTACGTGTACATATATCTACGCCTCATCCCTGTGTTGACCCACAGATGGATACTCCACCATATCCAACAGCTCCTCCCACTCCTGATCAGGAATTTCATGCTCCCGCTGTCTACTAGCCCCCTGAAAAACAATACCATAAACCTCCAACACCTCCATAGGATATGGATGTACAACTGTTGTCACCGTACTCGATGTCAGTGCATTTGACTACCCCACCTTAATGGCTGACCCCAATGTTAGTTGTATATCCCTCATCGGCTCAATGTGGGCGCCCATCTGGCTCTCCCCCAAAGGAATATCGTGCCTGATGTGAATAGTGTCCTCCTCTGTCAACACCGGCACCATTCCCTGCTTCTCTAGCTGAATCGTCACAAGTGACTCTTCACCCAGAGTATCTCCCGCAGAGTCTCGTGACTGCTCACCCTGGACACCGGAATGCAGCTCCAGTCTACTGTCACCATCTCTGCATGACTACTCTCACTCCCCAGAAGTGTCCTCAACTGATCCTATGGACTCATATGAAAAAGAGTTCTCACCCTGCAATACAGAAGGAATGCCCTCCTGTTCTACCTCTGCCACCTATTCTGCATTGAATATGCCATCCACCCTCTCGATAAAGTGTCAATACAATGTCTGGAGCCCAAAAAAATACTGGGATGCTACCTCTACTATACCCAGTATCCTCTGCTCATGCATGATCTTGACATGCCCTAAGGGAAAAGTGACGCATGTCTCCCTCATGACCCGCTCCACAAGCGTAGGCTCAGCGATGACTGATGTGCCACCCCTGCAGAGGATCATCTCATCCCCTAACCTGTGGCTATCAACTAGCACCCTGACCCAGTGCCACTGCTGAGAAGTCTCTCCCCTAGTGTGCTGAGTGTCATCCAAATATCTTGGGTGAGCCTCGCGTACCCTGCTGCTCATGCCCAAGGTGCCAAGGGACATCAACAAGACCGACTGTGCTCATGAGTGATGTAGTAGAAGGTCAGGTGCGTGAGTTCCCACAAATACCGTCAAGTATCACTCATCTGTTTCACCATCGATCTTGGGTGAAATACCCCCAAAGGTAAGCCTGGTGTCCCTGTCCATGAGTCTCCCTGGAGGCAATTCTCTAAGACCCTACTGTGCAGCAACATATGCCCTCGCATACCACCGATCATCCCTGTACTTCTCGACATGCCACTGCACACTGAGGCATACCCCTGTATACTTCTGGATACCCCAAGCTACTATTGTACCATCCTATACCGTCTCGTGCCCTGATTGTGTCCAGGCATCGGTCACTTTCCGCGTGCTCTCAATGTGATGTAGGACACTCCTACTCCACAATGCAGTCCCACACACTACGGTACACCACCATGCAACTCCATGTCCACCTGTAGTGCATGGCTCAATGCTAGAGGCTCCCACACATCCCTGGATGTGATGAACTAGAGTTGTACCTCTACATGTTAGACTACCCCCAAACAATATCATCGTCTCCACTGTCGCATCACTATACCCACTGACGAATGGATCATCACTCCAAATGTTCCTCGAGGGGTCCGATAAGTGAATATCCCTATGTGTCAGTAGTGTTACCACCACTTCTTGGCTCCGCTACGCCCTCTGTGCCCCACACAAAGGTGAAGAATCCTTGGCCCCATGCAAGGCACCATCTGGTGGCCTGCCAATACCACCTCCTCCGACAAGCTCCTGCCAAGGTATGTTGACCACCCCGTGATCCCGTGTATGAGTGTCATACCAAGACAACCTAGGGAGTTTTCCCATAAACTGGTTGGCCACTGGGGCTGACCGAAACTCCCCTAGCAGATGCGCATGCTCTACTGTTAGGCCAACTGTATCCTCCAAGACATAGTCAACCGACCTGCTTGGGAAATGATAGGTAATACCGCCTAGACCCCAATGCCAATCTGGGGTTCCTGTATGCCCAACACCTGGAAACTCGCGATGAAATATACTCGGGTCCACCACCATCTCCATAACCCACTGCACCAGGTACCAACTCAAAATCTCTCGCCATCCAACGTCAACATGTGGATGCGGCACCCTATGCAACTCTGGTCGTCTCATACGGCTATCCAAGTCAACGTATGAGGTATGACTAGGTTACTCCGTCTCTCTCTCTTCAATAGGAAGAAGTGTCCCAACAACGCTGCTAGTCCCGTCCATGCATGCCTGAAGGGGAATGATCTGACGCTCCAACGTGTCCTCCGGTTGTACCATCAGGGAATCCAGTTGTTCCCCAATGCGGGCCAACTTGGCTGCCGACTTGGCACAAGCCACTCTCATGCCCTCCAGCTGCTTGTCCTGCAAAAAAATGGCCTCCTGTACTGACGTGGCCTTCCCTTTTAAAACTAGAAGGTCTATCCGAAGCCGATGATACCGCTTTCTGTGACCATCATATAATACCTCTGTATCTCCTAGTGCCTCATCGAAGGTGGATACATCTCCTGACACCTCACCCATCTGTCGTGTGCTACTACCACCCGAAAACTCGGACACGGCTCCAGTCATCACCTCAATGGATGGCTCTACTAGGGTAGGCTCTACCTTCTCCACTACGATATCAACCGATAAGGTCAAGGAGGTCTTCAATGAGGGTGAGTCCTGTGTCATACTAGGTGTATCCTTGAACCTGCTGCAATCTTGTGTGCCCTCATCCTCCAAGTGAGAGGTAATCATTTTGATGGTTTCCCCCTCCAATACTCGGTCAAGCTGGAAAGAGGCATCCAACTTCTCCACCCAAGCTTTTTCCAAACGCTTGGATGACCCGTTAAATGTCGATAAATGGAATCTGCCCACTGTGCGCTGCAAGCCCCTGTCATGTGAGTGCTTGTTCCCTTTGTGAAATTTTCGGGGTCTGCTATCCCGCTGGAGCTGAAAAAAATATCTGAATGGAAGGGCATCCCTGAACTCCTACCCATATGCCTAATACTCGACGAAATAATCACCCATGTGGCCAGGATCTAGCCCCTGCTGTGCTCCTGCCCCTGTCTCTGCACCCAGAAAAGTGGGCATAGTGGAATGTGTGGGTGTATGTGATGCCATATGCTAAGCGACATCATGCTCCGGCAAATGGTGGGATGTGCCTGATCCCTCGCCAATCTGGAAACCCTTTGGGGTTTCACGCTGTCTAGCCTCCACAGCGGTGAATCTTTGCCCCATCACCTCAATCTGCCTCGACAGATCCTGTACTGAATTGAGGAGCATCTCCCCAAATCTCTTCGCATCATCATCACCTTCCATCGGCTGCTCCTGCTCTGTGTCTACAGGCTCCTCTAGAAACTACACTTTTTCCTAACTTTGGCCTCTGATTTACCCACTGAAAATTTCTCAGAAAATTCTAAGAATTTTGGAAGGTGATCCTTGCCCAAAACCTAGAAAAACCCAAAAATGGTTTCTTCTAATTCCAACCTTCAAAATTTGACCCTTTGTAGTTTGGCCCTCTTCCAATTTCGTTTTTCGGCACTGCAGCTGCTACTGTCAATCGTTGCTCTCCAAGTTGTTTGGCCTCTGTAAGGTCTCTTTCTCGATGTCATAGATCACAGGTTGAGCCAGAACTATGCTCTGATACCACTGTAATATCCTGTTTCGGGGATATCTCATAAACACAGCAAACTCCAACCAGAGATAGACTAGGAGGGCATTTACCGGATATTTCAACTCTGAAAAGAGGACAAGATCCGGAGGCTACCTGGCCCTTTCCAAACTCTGTCTAAGAGTGAAAGATAAACACACCATGTGGTATAGAACTAGAGCGCTCAAAATAATAATGCAGCAGACATATAATAGAAAGAGAATACAACAACTACGGCAACAATGGCAACTACGGAAACTCAACCATAAAACATAGAGAGAAAATACTAAGCCATTTGATTAATCTGAGAAATGTAATGAAATACAAGAGGAAATATTGCGCAAGGATAGTCTCAGAAAAGACAGGAAATGGCTACTCTATGAACTGCGTCCCAGCTGCTGGAGAAATGTCATGTAGCTGCTACTGCTGGAATCGACTGAAGAATATGGGCTGATCCCCTTGCCGGAATGATATGAAAATTAGCAAACCTCCTCTCCTCAACCACTCCGACAAGATCCAAAAACCACTCCAAGAATGGCCAACCCCCGAAAACACCAGAAACTGCCTCCCCAGTGAATTACGTTGGCCTCCAAGGGATAGCACAGTAGCTGGATAGGAATAGCTGAAATACTACCACAAACTCTGCCAAGAACCTCCGACGGGAAAAGGCCGACCCTCCGCTCGAAATCTCAGTGAAATCGTCTGCAGAAACACCAATCTGGAGCTCCTCCACAATGAACTGCGTCCTCTCTCCCAGTGACTGCACAGTCTCTATCAGCTCTAGCTCCGCAAGAAACCCAAACAATGAAACGACTCACAAAATACAAGGAAACAAACCTTGCTCAAGCAGGCACTCGAAGTCCCCCAGGGCTAAGGGTGAGATCTCGTCATGGAGACACTCGGTGCACTAAACAGTGCTGCAGATAGGCTAAACAACTAGCGTGCTAAATAAGACCAAAGTCTCACTCTAAAATCAACAAATCCAGAATCATCCAAATAAGGAGGCTCCTCCATGTTTTATAGCATTGGTTTCCCTCCAAAACCCATCGTAGCCTCTCTCTCTTCCACATCCTCATCCTTATCTGCGTAGAAGCTTCTAGAGTGCACATAGGCCCCTCTCCTCTACGTGGTGTTTAGCCCCCTTGACCCCCCCCTTGAGTCACAATGTTGTGCTACTAGGCGGATGTCTTATTCAACTAAAGTGAGTCAGACCCTCTTTAATCACTTTTTATTTATTTACAAACCATAGACATAAAAACTATACAAAGTCGAATATTCCAATTAGTTGTCGCTAATTAGGAATATTACAAAGGGATTACATGTTTGAAGTCACTAAATAATTAATTTTTGAGGCCACACAGTTTCCTATGAAAGGATAAAAATGGTTCAAAAAGAAACGAATGAAAAATGTGGATTAAAACTTATTTTTGAAGTAAGATTTCCAAAATCCTGAATAAAGTGTGGGAATTCCTCAGAACATTTCGAATCCTGAATTTTCTAGAAATTTACGGATCATGTAGCTCTTCTTCACATATTAATGCATGTATTCTAAGGTTTATTTATATGATATGAGATTTCTCTGTCACTTAGTTGGTTTTGTAAAAACAAGCTTACCTTATTTCTTACATCAAAGTCTACTTAAAATGTCCACTAAGGAAAAAACCAGACCAGAGCTATCACCTCATGGAATATGTCACCATGTTCTGATTAAGATAGTGCATATACATGAGTTAAACAAGAAAGTAAAAACCCTAAGAGAGAGGATGTGGAGAAACAGTGCACCCAGAGGACAAAAAAAATGGTAGGGCTAAAGCCCCTGTTAAAACCTTAGCTCTTTGTTATGTGGGATATATGATTGTGGAAAAAATTATCTCCCATAGACCTAGTGGATTGGTATACAAAAACATAATGTAAACATAACATAACACATATAGGAAAACAATATACTCTTTATATACAAGACATGAAATGAAAAAACGAAACTATAGAAAGAAAAAGCAAGGCAAGATATCCTACCTGGAAGTGACGACACTTGAAACGATCCACTGTATTGGTTTCAATTACTAGAAGACAATCAGGGGAAAAAATCACTCATACGTCACTCACTAAGAGGTAAAATGTAAAATGGTAAAAATGAATTACTTTTTTCCTATTTACTGGTCATATTTATGATTATTTTATTAATATTTTAATGTTTTGACTTAAATATGACCTAATTTCATCTTGAATAAGGTATTTTTGATATTTTTATGGTGTTTTGAGCACAATAATAACTATTTGATGAATTTTAAGATATCTTGACTGAAATAGATCATTTTGATCAAATATTATACTTTCTATCTCTTTTTCGGATTTTGCAAACTTACAAAAAAGGAATCCACTATAGTTATATTTCATCTCTTTTCAGAATTTTTAGATACGAAAATATTATCAAACACTTTCATTTTCAAACTCATTAAAGTAAATGAAAATACTTCTCCTCGGTATAAGTTTAACCATTTTTAGGACCAAGACAAATTACGAAAAAGGAATGCCTTAGTTGGGTTCTCCTAAATATCATTTTCTACATTTTTGGACTCAAGGGACTATTTACAAAAAAGAAACCTTGGATTTTTCTTTTTCACCTCTTTTTCAAACTCTCTAAGAATGAAAAATAAGTTGAGCTACACCTTCACTTGAATTGTAAAAACATCAATCAATGATGAATTGTTAAATATGCAAGGATCGAACCACTCCTCCTCACGATTTGTTAAAGATACTCATATTGATTCATCCAAAGGATGGAATTACATATTAAGCATATGTTATCCTCCTCATGCTTGTTAAAAAATAAAGAGGGAATGAACAACAATGGTTGGGGAAATTGGGAAAATGGGATACACTACCTATTAATGGTAGTGAATCACTCTTGAACATGACACTCTTTCACTTCATATTCATGACTATTCGGTTGGGAAATTTGCTTATATTTTGATTCATCACACCATATCAAAGCCCCCTCTTTCAGATTTTGGTCAATTCTTCCAACTCCATTTGATTTCACTGAGGTTTTTAAGAGAATTCATTCAATTGATATCTACTACAAAACTCCTAAGCCCACATTCATGTCTTCCCTTCCTAAACCAGTCATACATTATTATCATTTTGTCTCAAATCATGATACCCATTTCATGTCGTTGATGGTGGATACAACAAATACCTCCTGTGATGGGTATATTCTTTTCATATAATTATTTAGGAAGTTGAATTAGAAACTTCGTTTGGTACCCTAGAACTTGCATATATATCAATGGAAATTTTCCTCGCACTGAGTGATAGGTTTAAATCATTGGCTTTCGAATGAAATATTCTTTGTGGTATTCACATTCAACTCATTCGTTCAAGCCATACATATTTTACTATAGTATCTTGAGAGATGTTAACATCATCGGTGGTTTATCTCACATATTTTAACAGCTTACAAAATTGGTTGGTCATCATATGGTGTCTACCATGTTTGACTCCAAATCATTTATTCACATGGCTAGACTCATACATTGGATGATCAAGTGAACGATATAGAAGACCCTAAATCTAGTTCCATCCATCTAGGCTACGCTTTCAGTACTAATACAATATTATAGAGAATTATGGATATGATCATAAAAATAGTCATCCTATCATGATTCCACACTTTTCCTCAGTGGACGTGACTTCTTTATCATTTTACAATATTAGACATGGACCCCTTGATGAAATAAGTTAGAGAAAAGACTCCGCAGATCTCTAGAGTCAATTTTGCATATTATGGGCTTTAGGGTGGGTAAAAGCACCTTATAATGTAATGGGATGGGATTATTTTATGAACATTGAACTCTACCCATGATTTTCAGACCATGGTATTGTAAATGAAAAATCTATATAAGGAGTCTAGATAGAAGTCTGAGAAAAAATTAGAAGTGGAAGTTGATAAATTGCATTTGGATGTACGATTGTTTTGAGTCAGAGTATGTGGTTTTGGGTTAGAGGAAAAGATCCCGTAGATGAGTGCGTGGAGACCTTAGGAAGTCTGTAGCTAAGTGCGTAGACCCCTATGGCTGAGTGCACAAGGTGAAAGTGAATGTATGAGAAATATTTGAGAAACTAATTAAAGACGTTTTGAGATAGATCTGTGTTTATGTTGATATGTTTTATTGTACTTGTTGTTTATGAATATCTATACTGAATAAGGGTTTCAATCTATAATTTCATAGCATAGTTATGTTTATGATTGTTTACTTTGCTTTTACGCATGATTAAGTAAGATCGCATGGTCCACTAGTAAGTTCAACAAGTGTGTTGAATAATGCTTTTATAAGTAATAGATCTGTTTTGTGAAGCTCTCCTAAGGAAGAAAAGCCCTAAATCCACAATCCACTACCCCTTTGGATGCAAAAACCTAGTTATAGCATCCCCCTATATTTCATCGGGTGAGAATTTCGTCTACGCAAGTAGATTGTTGTTGAAAGGGCCGGTAATACTAGGTTTTGCTCATTCATGCAACCATATTTGAATGTTAGTATAGGCCCCATCAAGCCGATAAATGGTTCCATTTGCGGGACCGAGATCTGAATAAGGGATAGATGGATGTGGCATCTTCCCATGAAAGATATTTTATTAGTGAGTTCGCGATCGATACCTCAGTATCCTATAGCGAAGTAGAGCAAAAAAATTTCAAAGGTATGCGACGTAAATACCGAAATTCACTGAAGTTATGGATTAAAATGCTATTTTGTGAAAAGGGTGTACTACATATGCACGAAGATTGATGTTAAGAGAAAGAGAACTTGGTGCTACCCAAAGGGTAAAAGATTCGAGAAAAATTGGGGTACTTATGTTGAAACATAATATAGTCCATTGTTCAGAAGTGAGGGAGGGGAAAGAAACCCCACTACCTCGAGAAGTGTGTCATTAAGATCTGTAAATTAGCAGATCGCTGCAGAGATTACCCAAACTTCCACCCTCGTCACCACCCATCACCATATTGTTCCTCCACCTCCACCTCTACCTCCCCCATTCACCATGGCCCAAACCCCAAAGATGCCTTTATTCAAGGGATTGAATGATTCTGAATAGTTATGGTTTGTTGCAGATGCAATATGGAGTTTGCAGAACATTATAGATGAAAATATGATGAAAGCACAGTTGGTTAGAGCGTTGCAAGGGAGAGTCTTGTCCTGGTATATTAAATATACTATGACGAATGAAAATGCTACATTGGCTGAGACGAAGATTACATTGAATGTTGAATTCAAGAAACCAAAGTCGTAGTCCCAATGTATCACAGAGATAAATGAAATTAAGCATCTAGGTACTGAGACTGTGTGGTAATTAGAATAGAGGTTTAAGACATTGCTAAGCCAAGTTAGCTTCAATATCCCTGATGAAAAACATAAATAATGGTTCACTATTGAATTCTTTCCTCACCTTAGATTTCCATTGTCACAAAAAAATATTGCAACTGAGGATGAAGCGCTAGAGATAGGAATGAAGCTTGAAGCTTCACTAATAGTCGATACAATCATAGGGGTTCAATAGATTCAAACTCAATTGGGAAGTTTGCATATCTGAGATCTAAAGAAGGGAAAGGAGGTAATATCTGAGATGTGGTCGGAAGTTTGGCATATCAAATGAAAAGTAGAGGGTCACTATAAGGATCAATTCCCTATTTATAGAGACTATTTGGGTGCTAGGATGCGGGGCCCATCAAAGCCTAGATCGAGTGTTGGGCCAAGTGTAGGTCTTAATGTATGGTGTAGCATATGCGAAGTGGAAGACCAACATTCCATGGAGTATTTTCATCTACTGAAAAAATATTTCAGATCACCGAATAAATTATTTAGTAACTACTGCAATTCAGTAGGACATGATGAACAACATTGTCGAAGTTATCATCTAATGATGTAGCATAGTCCTGGTGCATATAGAATGTAAGTAGGAGGGCATAAAGCCTCAGGCTCATTGACTGTGCGAGGAGGTTCCCAAAGCTGAGGGCATGGCCAAGGAGGAGGCGCTAGTCATGGACGAGGACAAATCATATGCTACAACTGCAGACAACCTTGACATTTTTCCATGAATTGTCATAATCCTATTGCAGCTCCCTACAAGTACTGTGAAAAAATTGGTCATGAAATTGAATATTTTCCCATTTTATTAGCTAAAATTCAAGAGAATCACAACCAGCAGATGGAGAAAAACATACAAATGAAGAGGGTTGAATCACTTCAGGAATATATAAGTGTTAACATTGTAATGCGCAGCGGTGTGCCTATTGGAGAAGACCGTGCAGAGGGAAAGAAGCCTGTGATAGAACCTTGGGTTTGGAAGGCTAAAAATAAGAATGTTAGGTTTAATATATAGTGCGAGAAGGAGACATTCATGGAAGTGAAGAAGATATTAATGAATCCTGAAGCTTCGAAATCAACCGCGTAGAGACAATTATTTCCGCTAAAGAATAAGCATGAGGAAAACGTTGAAGTGAAGGAAACTGATATGTCTATCTTAGCATCCTTTTTGGAGACGTGCATGAAATTGTTAAGGGTTCAGAAGGCTGTAGAAGGGTTACAGGAGTTGATAGATAACTGCGTTAGCAAGAAGGAACCATGAGTAGAGTCACGCGTAGTAAATAAAGTGCACCAAAATAAGAAGAGAACCAACCGAGAGATGTGGTTGACTACACAAAACAAGGATTATGAGATAGATCAAGTCATTATGGATCTAGGATCAGATGCCAACATTATGCAAAAAAACATAGGAGTGGATGGGAATGTGTAAGCTACAATGGTCACCAATTGGGCCGAGGATGGAAAATCAGCAGAAGATCATTCCTATGGGGAAATTGCAGGGAATTAGCGTAGATATTGATGGAGCGAACTTGTTAGTTGACTTCGAATTTATTGAGATCATTGATGATAGAAATCATTATCCTGCATTTCTTGTATTTGATTGGGCTTACAACATAGATGATATAATCAACATGAATAAGAGAAAGATGATATTTCAAAATAATGGTACCTATGTTGTTGTGCAATTACATCCTTCCAGAGGTGCGCGCTATATAGAGCCTGTACATAATGAGTATGGGGATGTTGATATTGATCAGATGTATAAGCTTACTGCACAAGATGAAGATTGGATTAATCCCACCACAGATGGCATAATATGTTGGGAGCACAATAGTTCATGTGTTTCAGATTCTGATGAAGAGATGGAGCATTGGTATAAACGCTTGCATGAAGTAACTACTACGTGATGTAACAAATTTACCAAATATCTGTGCTTTGTCAGGTCGAAAGTGCATGACGTACCTTTTTATAATGTAACGAGGAATGTTTTCTTGTTTTTGGAAGAATTTAAGCAAAAGGTGTCTGAGGATCATAAATAGGAAGCTCTGGACTTCGCATTGAGGTCCACTCCCGCCCAATGGTGGCGCGCGCATAGAGAAAACTTCGGAGTATGAAATATGATTTGAAAATTGGTAAGGCTAAGGTTTTATCATGTAGACATGAAGATCACAGAGAAGTATGATGGTCAGAAATATCCTCGCGATTATTTATCTCATTGTACAACAACTTAGGGTCCAGAACCTCAACCAGAGTAGCTGCATATGTTCTTTCATTCCTCGGATATGATACCTCAGCGTGGTATCTTAAAATAGAGCTATGCCATGGAAATACAGATCCAGATGAGATGATGGAAGAATTATTGTTAACTTATAACTTCGTTGATGGTTGGGAGTGTATTAATGGGGCTCTTAAAGAAGTCAAAATAGGGGTGTTCTAGATTACAAAGGATCCAAGGACTTTGGTACAGCCTGATTGGGATGCGTAGTTGACACAAACTCAAGAATCGACTTGGAAATACCTATTCAACAAGTCTATGTTAGGGGAGGAGATCTGAGAGTGCCTATGTGAACAAGCGTATAATACTATCAATGATTCTTCTAAAGGGTGGCTACATCAAAGTAGAAGTATAGCGTGGTAGAACGAAAGCAGGGATCGCTGGAGAGTATTGGGCCAAGGAAGGTAGGACTTCACTGAATGGGTGATTCTAGCGGATTTCTTCCAAAAAGTGACCATTGGGACAATAATAGTTGATTGAACAATGACTTGGACATTAAAAGGAGTGGGAGGGATGCATTTAATGAACATCTCGGGGTGGATCTGTCGTTAAATTAGAATTTATGAAGACGATCTAAAGGAGATGATGGGATTTGAATTTGAATTTCACTATAAATTAGGAAGCTCGCTCCCTGTTCGAACACTTTGTGTGCTAATACTTAGAAGTGAGAGTTTTTGTCTACAAGAGCATCGAGCAAGATATTTCATGTCGAATTACATTTTCACAACATTCATAGAATCATTGTTCAAGGCAGGGCTCAACCACATAATATAGCCATGTTTAGACACCACAATGACATCCACACTAACAAAAACTATCACAGGGCTGCGATATCCCATGAAGCAGATGAATGTCGACACAACGTTGTTCAAGAAGCCATAGAAGCCAGTAACAAGATTGTCACCTCAGAAGAAACAACCTAAGGAACAAAGAAGTAAGGGGAACCAAGATCAAAAGAGTATGGGCGAGGATAAATAGTTGGTGATGCAAGAGAATGAGGCTAAGACTGCGCACAGACAAAAGATAGAGGAATCCATCTCCAAGGCTTGCAGCGAGCTACCAAAGCTCCAAATTTATTCTCCAGTTGTGCCAGAGGAAAAAGTGGCCAAACTAACCATAGAAGTAAAGGAATCCAAAGCCAAGGTTGATGAAGCACACCTTGAGTTACAAATGAATATAGTTGAGCTCTAGATGCAATTGCAACTGGCCACTCCACTAGAAGCCTGGGAGCAATGCGAAGCAGAGCTTAAAGTTGCCACAGAACTAATTGAGTCCTGTATATAGGAGTGCACAAACGTATTCAATGAATTCATGGATATATGGGCCTCACTACAGGAGGAAACTCAATTGTAGCAGATGGAGGTTGAAGTGTGTAAAAAGATAGAAAAAATGGATCATATTAAGGTAACTTCCAAGACCTTAGCACCGATGTAGCAGTTTACCGACATCCAAGAGGGTAAATTTTTACAAGGATGGGTCAATGAGATGCAGAGGAGGGAGAAGCTACTTGCAGATAGAATGAATCCATGGGAAGATGAGGCCAATCAACTCTCAAAAATAGAAGAAAATAAGCTGAAAGCACTACGCAAGACACAAATAGCATTCAAGAAGAAGGCAGCTAAGACAGTTACAAAGATGCTGCTCAATGAAGTCGAAGACTTTGAAAAGCAGCGTGTCGAAGTGACTGCCATTGAAGGATGCCTTAAGCAACATCAAAGTGATGATTGATGGTGCACCAACATTGTGGCTAGGAATGAGTCACAGTTTTTTGTTGGGGGCTTGTTAGACATGGGACCCCTCGATGAAAGAAGTTAGAGAAAAGACTCCACAAATCAAGGAGCAAAGTGCGTAGCGCAGAGTCCATTTTGAGACTTAGTGGATTTGAGGTGGTTCAAAGCCCCTTATTATGTAATGGGATAGGATTATTTTATGAACTTTTAACTCCACTGATGGTGTTCAGACCATGGTATTATAAATGAAAAATATATATGAGTGTAAATAGAAGTTTGAGAAAAATGTAGAAGTGGAAATTGATGAAATGAATTTGGATGTAAAAATGTTTTGAGTCAGAGTCTGTGGTTTTGGGTTAGAGTAAAGGCTCCTACAATTGAGTGCATGGAGACATTAGGAATTCTGCAGCTGAGTGCATAGACCCCTGCAACTAAGTGCGCAGGGTGAAAGGGAATGTATGAGAAAGATCTGAGCAATTAATGAAATACATGTTGAGATAGATATGCATTTATGTTGATATGTTTTACTATACTTGTTGTTTATGAATATATGTGCTGAATAAGGGTTTTGATATGTAATAACATAACATAGTTCAGTTTATTATTCTTTACCTTGTTTTATGGATGATTAACTAAGATCACACAATATGCTAATAAGTTCAACAAGTGTGTTGAACAATGCTTGTATAAGTAATAGATCTATTTTGCGAAGCTTTGGTAAGGAATAAAATCCCTAAAGCCATAGTACATTGTCACTCTAGATGCAAAAACCTGGTTCTAACGTCCCCCTATATTTCCGCAGTTAAGACTTCTGTCTGTGCAAGAAGATCGTTGCCGAAAGGGCCGGTAATAATGGGTTTTTTTGGTTCGCACAACAAAATTTGAACCTCGGTCTAGGCCCCATCAAGCCAACATACATGTAATGGTATCCTATATGTTGAGCATGGGTATTCATCCCTTAGCAAATATATCGTGATGAAAATGTATGATGATCTCGATGAGTTTTTCTTGATCCGAAATTGTCACAAGGTAAAGCACTTCAGTCATCAACTATAGTTTATGATTTTGCACTTTATGGGGAAATATTTTATTGGAAATTTTGTCACATTTGGTCAATACACCTTCAAATCAGATCAATCGTCATTCGTGAACATGTTGTCATCATCCATAGATAAATCCCTAATCGTGACCTTTCTAAGTGTCTTATTTTCTTGGAATAATTACTCTAAATTAATGTAATTAAGGCCTAGCACACCCTGTCCCTTTAGGGACCTACGTTCATTAGTAGGTTTCTCCTTACTACAGAACCATTGATACACAGTAGGTGGTCCCTTGTTGGTGGTGCAATGATTATAGAAATTTAGGAAAAATTAAATTGTCCTCAAGTTTCCTATTCTGAAAGCTTTCAGGATTTGTTTTAATCATTTACCTTAATAAGAAGCTTGAATCCTACCTTGGAGATTTAAACTTGTATATTTTTATGTAGATTCAAAACTTCTCATGTAATTTAATAAAACAAAAGACTCAAATCTACTCTACTCATCCGTGGAAGAAAATTCATGATCTACAACACATATAAAATCATTCATCATGATTCAAAACACATACAAATATTTATCTAGAGGAGAGAAACTACTCAAAACCTCTTCCTATCCATATTTCATTAATCAAAGATTCTAGATGAATATAATATGCCTAATTAAGCTTGAGAACAACCTGCACCTATATCTTCTGTCCTTTGGTTGACTAAATTAACCTAGAAAATACTTAGCCAAATTTCGAAGCCTCCAAGCTCCTATTCCCTTGCTCTTCTCCTGAAGGAATTAGCACCTATTATTTAGGAAATTCCTCAATCTCGATTGTGCAATTCCTTTAGGCCAATTTCTGACTAGATTCACCACTTGTACAACATGGAATAGTTTACAACTGATGGTACACTTCCCTTGAACTCCAATATCAATCGCGTAACTTGAATTATTTGCATACATGAGTTAATTTTAGTGGATTGATCAATTAACCAGTTAAACATTGAAGTTAAAACCCACTCCTAGAACTTCCACTAGTTCGTCCAACAGTTGGAACTAGTTTAACTGACCATAACTCAATTTAACTGAATTAATTTTTTACAAATGAAATTAACTCAACCTAGGCTCGTAAATTTAGAAATCACCGTACACAACTCAAGTTCATTCCTCCAAGTCGAATTAACTAAGCTAACTGAGCCATAAAAACTATATCACCTATATTAACTCATTCAAGTTGTTTGTTTACGTGCGACTTCTATTTTCTCCTAATTTAATCAATGAAAAATTAAATTTGAAATTTCTTGATGCATTTTCAGCACACCTCTTATCTCTTGAGCTCATCCTCCCATATTAAGTGGATATCAAGCCTACAATGGTAAATTAGTAAAAATTAATAAACTACCACATTCTCGTATATATTCAGGGTCATCCAAAACATCATGGTTGGATTTTGGATACTGATCATGCCCTCTTGTTGTTGCCTTGAGTCTAAGAGAGTCTTCATCTTCATGCATTAGGGTGACATTGAGGTGTGATTTTTGACAAGGAAGGAAAATTAATGTTGTGGATATCTCTACAAGATCAACACTATCTTTGATTGTAAACTCTCTCATATTTTTATTAATACAAAGAGTATATTTTTTTCCTATATGTCGTATGTTATCTTTAAATTCATGTATTTCAATGCCTCACTGATTCATTGAATAGAATAATTATATTACGGTACGTAGATGTTGTATATCCTTGGCTTGTTTTGATTTAATGTGCATGTTCTAGTTATAGAAATTAGAGCTATGATTGGAGCTTAAAAGTCAGGAGGAAAGTCAATCTTGCGATGGATTCCAAGAAGGCCTCTTTCCATCTTTAAATTTCTCTAAGGAAAACTCTATGTTGTTTTCTTTAATATAAATAGGATAGGTTTTACAACCAAAAGTAGTGTTGATCTTGTATATATCTCCCCAAGTTGACTTGTCATTCCTTATCACAAAGAACACCTCAATGTCACCCTAACACATGAAGATGATGACTCTCTTAGACTCAAGGTAGTATCATGAGGAAATGATCAGTATCCAAAAGCTAGCACTAATGTTGTGGATGAAAGTAAATATATAGGAGAGTGTGGTAGTTTAGGAATTCTGATCCATTTACCAATCTAGACTTGACATCCACTTAAGATGGGAGGATGATATCAAAGGAGAAGAGGTGAAAACTCCAAGGTAGTATTCGAGCTTCTTATGAAGGTCAATGGTTAAAAAATCTCCTGAGCTTCTAGAAGAGGAAGCTTTCTTATTATTTTTAATTTTCCAAAATTTCTAATATAATCACACCACCAGCAAGGGAAAACTTGATGTTGATCACCGTTGGTGCAGTAAGGAGAAATATGTTTCTAAACGTAGGTCCCTAAACAACCAGAGTGTGTTGGGCCTTAAAAACACATATTTGGAGCAGCTAGACATCGAAACTCAGGAAATTGGAAAGGTAATGCTTAGGGATTTGTCTAAGGATGATGACAACATGTTCATGGATGATGATTGATTTGGTTTGTAGGCCTACTGACCAGATGTGACAAAATGAATTATAACACTCTTGAAATAGAGGTTGAATCCACTCATATTACTCTTCAGTAAAACCCAATAAATTAACTAGAGATTAGAATTTATGAAGGGAAATAAAGAGGAAAACATAAGCAAATGGAAAGAGATCAAAAATCAAAATATAAAGAAAGAAAGGATAAAAATTTAAATAACACATGAAAATAGAAGATGTAGACCAAGAGAGAGAAACTAGGGCTTGGAGTAGGGAACCTCATACTCGGAAAACTAATAAATTGACGTTAAATTTAAAGGAAAATCTTAACCCTAAACTGAAAGAACCAGTGATAATTGATGAGGAGGAGATTAGACCTTCAAAGGGAAAGACAAAGGCTATAGGACAAGGGAAAATAGAGTATGCAGGAGGAAAAGGGAAAGGAACTCTAGAAACCAGAAGAAACCTATAGAAAGGTAATAGAAGAACTTAAATAAGTCAAGACATGTTAAATATCCTTTATCAAGCTACAAAAGATATAGAAGAATGATCGTCTTACCTCGTTGGAAATGACAAGAATGAAACCCTAATTTTTTTATTAAAAAAAACCCTAGTTTTACCTTAGCGTTTTCAAATGCTCTACTTTATCCCTTCGACGGTTGTTTTATCTTTAGTATATTATATTAATATGTCCTAATTTGTTTTGAATGAAGAAGAGTAGAAAATATCATTCAACATAAGAGGGAAGGGCCTTAAAGAGTGTAAACATTTACAAAGTATAGTTTCACAGTTTCAATAGATTTCATAGGTTCATGTATGAACTTTGCTACAAGAGAAGAGCGTGAGTTACAGTTCTAGATTTGAAGCCTACAAAAGTGTGAATAGTTCCAAATTCTACACTACAATTATGACTCATCCATTTCCTAGAAGAATAACAGACGATGCATACAACAGTTTCAAAATTCTTTGACCAATATTTACATGTCAAATAGAGATTTGAATAACTAGAAGGATATGATTTTAATTATTTTTTTCAAATGAAACTATTAGATATTGTAAATAGCTTATTTTTATATTTCTAGACAGTGTGGATCTTGGAATTTTTATGTATTCTTCTTATGTAATACATCAGAAAGAACAAAAAAGGTTGGAATCTAAAAATAATTGGTCTTTTTGTAGTGTGTGATAAAATTATATAATTTTTTACAAGTCCCAAGATTACTATAATATTATGATCAATGATCTTGTGATGGTGTACTCATTATGTTTTCTTCGGTGACAATTTTGTTTATGTGTGATGTCAATTTATGTTTTATCGTCTATAGTTTAAATAAGGTTATGTGACAAAATTCATTAGTTAATGTTGTGGTTCATATGGTGTTAGACATTTTCACCTTTTCTTCTAAAGTTTGCAGGATTCATATTTCTTGCGCTACTATAGTGGATTGTTATTTCCTTCTACTACCATTTAGATGATGGTTATAATGTCTACATTTTTCCATCTACCTTGACTCTATACCTCTTGATTCATACAATCAATATATTGGTAACTACATCTAAAAACCCCATTTTTTGACTCCATTTCCCAATTTATTAATTCCTTCATCCCAACCAAACCCTATTTTAGTAAAACTGTATTGAAGATCTATCCATTGTGTGAAGACATAGCCAGTTTCTAAGCTTAATGATTAGGTTATCAATGAGAGCCCTCTCTATATTGAAAGGGTTGGCCTTCAATTTGAAATATTATTTTGAAATGTCACCTTAAAAATTTTTCTGTTACAACAAAGACACTTTCTGATTGATAAAAACACTTTTGGTAAAATCAGGAAGATCCATTAGCCAGATGAGGAATTGAATTATAAAATATGTTTCAAGTTCCTTAAGATTTAATGAGACAACCCTACCACACTAGCTCAGTCCTGCAGTGACACATGGAGTATTTTGATTGGCCCAAAGTGATATTGTGGCAGTGATGCCAATGATAACATTGATGACACTTACACATGGAAAATTCCCATTGGTTGAGAAGTTATTACATGGAAATCCTCACATGTGGCAACATTTGATTGATAAGAGGAGATGATATGGTGATAGAGGTGATGTGGATTTGAAAGGGATTGGAACATCATTAGGATGACATGGAACCATGAGGAACTTCCATGTGGTAGTCACATTAAGTGCATTTTAATTGGTCAAAAGGTAAAAATGGGTGACACATAACACCCCTCACAAGATACCATGTGACATGATGACGTCTTGTTGACATCATAATTCAAATGACCATGTGACCCTAGGGATAGGGTCACATGGAATGTCCATGTCGTGAAAGAGATAAGGCTTATTTTTTTGTCAAGACATGGTCACATGGTGCTAAAGTATATGGTAAAATGAGTCAAAAATATGGAGGTGTCATCATAACCGTTGGCCCAAAGTTCAATCTCATGGCCTTGCGAACACAAGAGCTAATATATATATATAACCATGGGATCAAAGGATAAAACAATTCTCATGGAAGCATTAGATGTAATTTAATTTTTGTGGATGATATATCTCAGTTTCAAGCTCCCACAGAGAAGATTCATTTTATAAGAAGTAGATAGTGGCAAGTGATCTCTTCTTTGTGGTTTCAAGTTGAGTCATATGATGACTTATAATTTGAGTGTTTATTTTCTTTTTATCATCATGATGTTGTGGTACTTAGCTGAAGAGTAGCCATGACTAAGCTATGTGATTGAAAAAAAAATTCAGTTCATTGGATAGTTATTTTGGTTCAGCTCTTGATGGTTGGCTTCTTTGTTATAAATTTTTATGGTTTAGATCCCTATGGTGCTTTGTGGTTGGAAAACTTGGCCAAAATGACATATTTTTACTCCTAAGAAACATTGTTTGATGCCTCAAAAAACTTCCGGAAGGTTTCAGACCCTGTTTTACCAAACTGGGCCCCACTGGTAAAAATGCTCCCGTGAGTTGATTCCTCTACTTTTTCCACTCCAAATGCATTAATATGGATGAAAAAAATAAAATGATCCAATTCAATAAAAAAAATTCAAAATTATACACATATATTGATGTCAAGTAATATTAATATTAGGACGTTAGGAGAAAAATAGGTTCCATTTTATATAATTACAAATGTGTTCCATAGTTGAACAAAACAACTAGGAGTGGAAAGTTAGAGAGCAGAATATAGGGGATAATATTATATGGCATCCTTATAGGCCACAATATATATGTGACTCCATAGTGAATGTAGGGTATGTGTTATATTCTTTCCATGATTAGTCACATGAAGGAGGGGGTCACATGGGGGGAGATAACCCCCCCTGTACATTGAGCCAGGTGCAGTAGGGGGCAGGTAGCCCCCTACGCGGGGTTCAGTGCAATGCCTCAAGAAAAAAAAATTGGACCCTATTTTTCAGTGGGCGCATGGTTTTGTACATGGTTTTGGGGCATCATTGTTCTTCGCCCCTGGTATTTTGTAGATCTGGTTAAGGGAGCTGTATTTATGTTCTAATCGAAGGTTAATGGATTGGGGTTTATGAATGGTTCAACATGTATATATATATGTGTTGTAACACTAAAAGGAATATAATGAGAAATTAAGCTAGTAGTCCGGATTTGGGATCTAGGGGAAAATCTCTGTGTATATCTGTTTTATGTTTTATTCTCTCACTATTGTTTATTTTCTGTTTTTAAGATTCGTTTGTAGATAATTTATATACAGGGTTAAGACCTACATTCGGTATCAGAGTTGTTTCGGCTTCAAGGGGATTCCTTTACTGCTGAGGGGTTTTTTTCTCAGACCTGTGGTGAACCCTGTTTAGTGGGAGATCTGTGGGATAGATTCTTGCGATGAACGAAGATGGTGAGGAGTGGAAAGATAGAGATCGGGATATTTAATGGTTAGAGTTTTGAGTTGTGGAAGCTCAATATGGAGGATCTATTGGTGGATAAAGATCATTGGATCATGGTAGATCCTATTACTAAACCAATGACAATGTCAGATGAAGACTGGAAGAAATTGGATCAGAAGGAAAAGAGCAGAATATGGTTGTGTGTCTCAGATTTTTTATTGTTGAATGTATCTGGGGAAGCTACGACAAAGAATTTGTAGGAAAATCTAGGGACTTTGTACCAATCTAAGTCTCCAGTGAATAAATTGTTCCTGTGAAAAAATTTGTATAACCTAAGGATGAAGGACGAAGACTTGGTGATAGAGCATATGAAAACCTTCAATACTGTGGTAGGGCAGTTGTCCTATATTGATATTAAAATATCTTATAAAGTTAAGTGCATCAATTTGTTATGTTCTCTACTAGATTCGTCGGACATTATGGTTATTGCAATAGGTAGCAATACAACTACCTTGAATTTTGATGAAATTGTGTCAGCCTTGTTGTCGGAGGAAATGAGACCAAGAAATATGGAGGGATAGAATGGAGATGCCTTATCTGTAGAAGGAAGGTCCCATAACAAAGAAAAAAATAATTTTTTGAGCGGGATATCTTAATCTAGAGGGAGATCTAAATCTATAGGAATGTTTGTAAAGGTGTGCTAGAAAATTGGAAAGGAAGGGCTCTACAAAAGGTACTGCATATCTAAAGCTCAAGAGAAGGGAAATGGATCTAATGATGCTCCTTCTGCAGAGGCAAAAACCACCTCAAATGAATGTGGGGATGTGTATTTGGCTTCTTCATCAAATACACATGAAGATCATGAGGCATGGTTGATTGACACAGGTGCATCCTTTCACTTCGCTCCCCATAGGGAGAGGTTCTGCGACTATGAGAAGTATGATGGTGGTGATTCCTTCTTAGGGAATGATAGGAAGGCCAAAATCATTGGACGTAGAAAATTCAAGTTGAATCTGCAATGTGGAAGGATTATAACACTTCCTGATGTTCTGCATATTCCTACATTGGCGAGAAATATGATTTCTGTAAGCAAGATGGATGATGTTCGTGTAAAAATAGTGTTCGAGAAACATACCTGCAAGATGGATCAAGGAGAACTGGTATTAATGTGGGGAGTTCAGATTGGAACTCTATACAAGCTTCAGGGTAGCACTGTTATTGATGGGTGAAATAGTTCTGTCGTTCCTGAAAGTGGAGCAGTAATCCTAGTGGTCTCTAGAGAAAATACCATGATATGACATCAAATGTTTGGACATATTGGAAAGAAGGGCCTTAAGATACTTCATGGAAATTGTATGGTAGAAGGTATGTCTAATTCCTCCCTAGATTTCGATTTCTATGAATATTTTGTCTATGGGAAGTAGAATCGGGTGATTTTTCCTTCTGGTGCTAAGAGGGCAAACAAGATATTAGAGCTTGTGCACAATTATGTGTTTGGACCTATGTCGGGTCCATAACTGGGTAAGTTTGTGTACTATGTTTCATTCATAGATGAATTCTAAGGGAATACATGGATATATTTCTTGAGGAAGAAATTTGAAGTCTTTGAAAGATTTAAAAAATTTAAGGCTCTGGTGTTAAGCCAGAAGGAGAAGAAAATCAAGGTGCTAAGGACAAATAATGGTGGAGATTTCTTCAAGAAGGAATTTGAAGAGTTCTGTAAGAAGTGTGGTATAGCATGGTATAAGACCACTCCATACACACCTTAGAAAATAAAGTTGTAGAAATAATGAATAGAACATTGATGGAAAATGAAAGAAGCATACTATCTAGTAGTAGGTTAGAATAGGAATTCTGGGTAGAGGCAGTGGAGACTGCATGTTACTTGGTTAACAGATCACCTTCATCAGCGTTGGAGGATAAGACTCCACATGAGGTATGGACTGGTAAGAAACCCTATCTTTCACATATGAGGGTATTTGGATTTGATGCATA
The DNA here is from genome assembly GCA_034641835.2 of Pinus albicaulis. Classification (NCBI taxonomy): domain Eukaryota; kingdom Viridiplantae; phylum Streptophyta; class Pinopsida; order Pinales; family Pinaceae; genus Pinus; species Pinus albicaulis. The sequence goes on from CM076569.1 coordinate 196,204,842, forward strand.
TGTATATGTTCCAAAGGAGAAAATGACCAGGTTCGATAATAAATCTGAAAGGTACATATTTATTGGGGATAAGGATGGTTTAAAAGGTTACAAGATTTAGAACCTAGAAAAAAGGAAGATAGTGTATAGTCGAGATGTGGTGTTTAGAGAGGTGAAAGATGTTGTTAAACATGAAGTCCTACCGAAAGAACTTGAGAAGATAGAGTTTGAGCTAAACGAGGATGCATTAGAATCTACAAAAGAAGAAGATTCATAAGAGGAAGAGCCACAAAATCCAGGTGTGAGAAGATCAGTTTAGGAAAGAAGACAACCATAAAGGTATATTCCATATGCTTTTTGTTCAAATTTGTCTTTAACTATCACTGATGATGATCCTAGAACTGTGAGGGAGGCAGTGGATTCAAAGGATGGAAAACTATGGAAAGAGGCTATGGTTGATGAAATGGCATCCTGGCACAAAAATGAGGCATGGGATCTAGTGGAGTTGTCGGTTGTAAGGAATCCCATTGGGAGAAAATGGGTTTTTAAGAAGAAGATGAATGTAGAAGGCAAGGTGGAGAAATAAAAAGCTCAGTTGGTAGCAACAGGTTATTCCTAGGTGCCAGTAATTGATTTTGGTGATATTTTTTCTCCTGTTGCCAAGGTTACTTCTATGCTATTGCATTTGATTTTGAGGTAGAACAGATGGATGTGAAGACAACATTTCTTCACTGGGATCTGGAAGAGGAAATCTACATGAAGAAACTTGAAGGATTTATGGTGAATGGTAACAAATAACTTATATGCAGGTTAAAAAAGTATATATATGGGTTAAAACAGTCACCAAGGATGTGGTATCAGAATTTTGATACCTATATACGAGCAGTTGGCTTCACCAAAAGAAAAGAGGATCACTCTATTTACTTTAAATTAATTGGTGACCATGTTATTTATTTTGTCTTGTATGTGGATGATATGTTGCTAATTGAAAATGACAAAGAAATTATCCAAGATTTGAAGACCCAATTGTTCTCCAAATTTGGCATGAAGGATATTGGTGCTGCAAACTGTATTTTGGGCACGGAAATTAAGAGAGATTAGGAAAATAGGAAGCTCTGGTTAAACCAGAGGAAGTACGTCAAGAAAATATTGCAGAGGTTCAATATGCAGTATAGTAAACCAATGAAGGTTCCTATTCTTGTAGGTGTAAATCTATCTGTTGAACATTGTCCCAAGTCATAAGAAGAAGAGGAGGATATGTCTCATGTTCCATATGCAGGTGAAGTGGGTAGCCTGATGTATGAAATGGTCTATACTAGACCATAAATTGCACATGAAGTGGGAGTTTTGAGCAGGTTTATGTCAAAACTAGGGAAGGAGCATTGGACAACAACGAAGTGCATTTTTAGATATTTGTGTGGCACTAGTGATTATAGTTTGTGCTACCAAGGAAGAATAGGATTGGAAATCCATGTTTTTATTGATGCATATTGGGCTGGAGATATGGACCAAAGAAGATCTAAAAGTGGGTATGTGTTTAGCCTCTTTTGAGGTGCGCTTAGTTGGAGAAGTAAAAGATAGTCTGTAGTGGCTCTTTCAACTACAGAGGTAGAATACATGAAAACCACTCATGCATGCAAGGAAGCAGTTTGGTCGTAGAGATTGTGTTCAAGTATGGGGTTGGTGCAGTGAGCTATAAGGATAGACTGTGATAGTCAAAGTCAAATTTTCTTGGCGAAGAAACCTGCTTATGATTCAAAGAAAAAGCACATTGATGTTCAATATCACTTTACGAGATATATGGTCCAGGATAAAAGGGTGTTGTTGGTAAAGGTGGACAATTCGAAGAATGTTGCAGATGCATTGATGAAGTTTGTGAGCACTTAAAAGTTCTCTTGGTGTAGAGAAACAATGGGTGTTGCAGAGTTGGACTAATGACTAAGCTCTTCTATGGCCCCTTGCGGAAAGAAAACAACAAGTGCGAGAATGTTGGGTATATGTTATATTATTTCCATGATTAGTCGTACATGTAGGGGGGTTCACAGGGGGGTGATAGCCCCCCTGTACGTTGCGCTGGGTGCAGCGGAGGGGTCACAGGGGGTGGGGTAGTGCCCCGGGAAAAAACAATTTGGACCCTATTTTTTGGTGGGTAGACCCGCCCATGGTTTTATGCATGGGTTAGCACATATTTTTTGGGGCATGATGGTTTTTGGCCCCTCGTATTTTGTATATCTTGTCAAGGGAACTACGATTATGTTCTAATCCAGGGTTAATGGATTGGGGTTTATGAATGTTTTGGCATGTATATATATGTGTTGTAACACTAGAAGGAATATCATGAAAAATCAAGTTGGTTGTCCGATTTGGGATCGAGAGGAAAATATCTGTGTATATTTGTTTTATGTTTTATTCTCTCGCTATTGTTTATTTTTTGTTTTTAAGTTTCATTTGCAGACAATTTCTGTATAGGGTTAAAACCTACAGTGAGAATCTCTTTATTTGTATTTTCATATTTATATACTAGAGAAAATAGAGAAAAGTAGCCTTGTTGTGTAGATGGGGTTCTTCGATAATGGGATTCCTAAGTTAAATTTTATGTTTATTTATGGATGACGTGTGATTTTTTTTTTTTTTTTGGTTCAAATTTTGTGGGTAGTCCCATCTATGTAATACAAAAAATAAAAAAATCCAAGATACTGATAAAAAATGTTTTTTTCAAGTTATTGTACATATGCTAATAAATATTGATTACTATTAACATCCATTGCAACCATAACTCATAAAATATTATTTTTGTGGTAAAAGAAAATTAATGAAAATGTCCCAAGATTACCGTAGCTTTTCTGATTTATGAGGCTAAGAAGGTCAATATTGTAACAATTATTTTGAAATTGAGTTCCAATTTCGGTGTACCTTGCGCACTCTAGAAGAAATTATATTTTTTCATCAACCCTCTTAGTCTAAAAAATATGATAGATTATTTCACTCCATAGTGTTTTGGGAAGTGTCCAGTGCCTATTTTTACTATGTAGTTTGTGGGAGTTTTTTAGTCTCTTAACAATATTCATTTTCTTCTTTTCTTTATTCAAAATTGAAATATACTTTTGATCGTCAAGATTAGGTTTGATCACCTCCTTATAGTATCTTAGCTTCCTTTTATTTTCTAACACTTTATTGCATCAGAATTTTCATTGTATTCAAATGTAGTACTATTTTTGATATGGCTAGTACTCCATAGGTTGACATATTCGTATATTCCCTATTTATTTAGCTAAGAATTATCATCTTCATGTCATCCTCGCTTGAGCCAATTGAGAATATGGCTAGAATAGGAAGAAATTTTGAGGAATCCCTTATCATTCACTAATTTGAATTGGATCATTATGATATTTCTCATCTATTTAAATATTATCTAGGTGGAAAAAATTGGAGGAATTAGCTTGGAGGGCCATTTTAGTGTCATGTCCTAGTTTATAATATTAGGGTCTAAAGTCTTCTAGTGCCAACTTGAGACATGAACTAAATATTTTTGGGGTTGTAGTGTACAAGGCTTGTCCAACCATTTTGGGGCATTATATTTTAAGGTTGAAACATTTTTAAAATGGCACTTTCACCCTTAAAATTGATATATGTACATAGAAATTTCCAACAGTGTGAAAATTGCTTCAATAAAAGTTTTTATGCCAATTTTATACCTTCTCGAAGTTGACCTACCTTGTTGTCCAACAGTACAAGTGGATGTCACCTTATGCCCCTATTACTCACACATGTAATATTAGTTGTGTGTGGGATTTTGAGAGTATTCTAAAAGGTCTAAAACCTTATCACAATTGATGGTTGAAGAAATCAAAATGGCACCCCTAAATAGATATTAGTGTAATATTAAATATTGTCCCACTAGGAGGAAAAATGGGTTCCCTTTTATGTCATTATTGTTATAAGCCATTTTTTCACATCTGGTCAATAGGCGTGAAAATTGGATCAATCAATATCCATGAACATGTTCTCATTATCCCTTCACAAAGACCTAAGCATGACATTTCCAAAAATTATGAGTTTCTAGAATTAACTACTCAAAATTAGTATTTTCAGCCCCAACACATCCTACTCCTTTAGCCACCTATGTTCAACATTGGTTTCTCCTTTCTATACCAGTGATGATAAGAGTTGGTTTCTCCCTTCGATAGGTGCACTGATTTTATAAATTCAAGAAAAATAAAAATATTTCTAAAGCTTCCTCTTCCAGAAGCTTACACATGTTGTTCTAACCATTTACCATGGATAAGAAGATTGAATCATATCTGATCCTACCTTGGACACTTCAAATATTATCCATTGATCTCATCCTCTCATCAAATGTGGATTTCAGGCCCATTATGATAAATCCTAAAATAGCTCACCTCTCCTATAAATTTACTTCCATCCATAGCATCAGGGTTGGATTTTGGAGACTGATCATACCCTCATGTCCTTTCCTTGAACCTAAGGGAGTTATCATCTTCATGCATTAGGGTGAAATTGAGGTGTCCTTTGTGACAAGGAAGGATACATTAACTTGGCGAGATATCTACAAGACCAACTACTATACTTGTTTGTAAACTCTCTCCTATTTCTATTACTATAAAGAGTATATCATTTTCATATATGTGTTGTATTATGTTTACATTTATGTATTTCACTGCCTTAATGATTCATTGAATAGAGATGTTAACTATGCTACTTGGTTGTTGTGGATCACCTTCTTGTTTTAGTCGTGTGTGTAGGTTCTAATTATAGAACTTGGATCATGGGGGCTTCACTCAATGAACCTTTGACATATCATGTGTGTTCGTAGCATACTAAAAAATACCTTTAATTTGACTACATATTGAAAAATACCTCTAAAATTAACATTATTTAACCCTTATAAATATGAAGCCAATAGACCTTCCTAGTTTAAAAAAACCCTACTTTCACTAGATATTGTAGGTATCCATTTTTCCATTAATAAATTTATACTCTATATTTTTTCATTAACTTTGAGCTCCATTTTTTATACCTGCCAATATAAAAACCCTTTACCCCATATCCTCAATATATTATGCCATTTTTTCCTCAATATATATCTCCCAATATGAACTCACGTGGTATGGTACTGGTCCCCCAGTGAAGCCCCCGTGACTTGGAGCTACAACTGGATCTTACAAGTGGGGAGGACAGGGAAGCTTGCTACTGATTTGAGGTAAGCCTCTTTCCCATTCTCAAATTTCTCTAAGGAAAATATATATACTTTTTATTTTGTTGTTCTAGACCAGTCCACTAGGTCTTGGGAATTGACCTTTGTCTGCAATTATACATTATGCATAGAAATTACATTTATTATATAGTTGAGAAAATTAGCAACTAGGAGTGTTGACTCAGATAGTATAATAGAAGGGGTGAGATTATATGGCATTATTAGTGGCCATAATGTCTTATGAAACTCCAAAGAGAATACTTCTTTCTTTGTATATGAATATTCATATGTTACAAGAAAGAGAAGCCCCATGCTATAGCCAGATTTTCTCCTATGATGGGTTTCCTAAGATAAAACTTCTATTGATTTATGGACAGTGTGTGATTATTTTTCTATTATCTATTCTTTTTCACATTTTATCTATTTCACATATTTAAATAGAAAGTTGATAATTAAAAACTTGAAGATTTAAAGGACATTAAGCTCCATAACAAATATTTTAATATTTTATCATGTTTGTTGTGGTGAACTATCAAATAGAATATCCGTGAAAATTATAGAACATCTATGGTGTTTATATTGTTCTCGAACATTAAGTACCTAACCATGCTCATGTGCTCAACGGGGGGTAGGCTTCCTTCTATGATATAAGATAGGGTATCTTGATTTGAATATTAAGATTGTAAGCTATAATTTCTTTGTGGATTCACTCTATTCTTATTCAAGATTCTCTAGAGATATTGCATCCCTAGAATACACATCCATATAAGACGCAAAGAGTGAAAGGAGTATCAAATAGAAGTTTTTTCTTATCCACAATTGAAGGTCTACTAATTTATGTTTGTTTTCAATCCCATAGTAAAATTTTCACCCTTCATTTATCCTTTTATCAACATCATAGTTCCACTTGAGCTTACGATGAATATCATTCCAAGATATATTTATGAAGGAACTTTCTCCAACCTATTATCATCGTATATGAAAGGGTCATACGTCATTTTATGGGATTTGATTATCATAAAATTTATTTTCTGTATGTTCATAGTCACACCCATCTTATTAAAGAAAAAATCCTTGGGGATTCTTAGATTATTATTGAGGTCATAGTGATTCCTTTCCAACATAAAGAAGAATGATAATGATTACACTAGAAAAAGTTGAGCTAGCACAACTAGGTGCTTCTTCGAGGCAACATTATAACTTATCAATGTAAATGCCAGAAAAGATAGTGGATAATGAAAAACTTTGTTTAACTCACATATTAGAATTAACTTCTTTGTGACACTCGTCAATATTCCTATACTTGAGAATGACATTGTCATATATCCTTACAACCATAGCTCTCATCTCATAAGAAACTTTAACTCTTATAACCTATTCATAAAATTAGTCTTAGGCACAACGTCAAAATCTTTTCTAAAAACAACAAATAAATAGAGAATATTTTTATCATTTAACAATGTTTTACAATAATCCTCAACATTACAAAATATTTGAAAATTAAATGATACCCTCTAATATTAACTTATATTTTAACTCTTTTTATGTAACTTTCAAACTATATATATTTTTCAAAATAATTAAAAAAAACATTATCTTCCCTTTTAATATAACTTATACTCAAAATATCAATGAAAATTGGTGTAACTTCAATAAATAAATAAAAACCAAAATGAAACAGAACGTCCCTATTCTATATTTCCCTTTTCTAATCCAAATAAAAAATGTGAGGCAATGCCTATGGAGATGCGAAGGTATTCAAAGGGGCAAATATTTCTTAACTATAAATTATAATTCAGAGTAGACACTTTTGCATGATATAATGTATTCCCAATCATCAATTATCCTAATCATAGCCACCTAGGATTGTCGGGGTCATATTTACACGTCCCTGTCCTTCTCACGAATAAAGTAATGGAAATAAATGTACTTATATTCCTCTCACTAACTTGCTGACTCAAAAGGAAAGGAATCTTTGAATTCATGAATTACATCGTGAGTTATATACATATAATACAAAATGGATAGGTGACTAGAAAATAGGTCCACATCTTTTTCCTTAAAATGAAATGGAATCTTTGTTGCTACTTGCTCTACCTCATTAGTAAAGTAAAGGATCACAATATTAAAGAATAATTTCAATTTGAAATATTTTTATTTTAACCATGCTCAACAAAAGGTCAAAAGATCATAATACTTATAAATTAAGTCATCCCAAAACCTTATATATCTATATATATATAAATATATATATATATATATATATAATTCGGAAGCCTTTTGTGTGAGATAATGCGTTTTTACTAATACTATATCTCGATTGATTTGTCCCTTTTGAAATAAGAAATAAGATTAAAGCTGTTAGGCATATTTTTTTCTCTAAATTTGTACTTCACTCATTTGTGTCACAATTCTTTAATAGTTTGTATAATGAAACTATGTTTTGTCACTTCCTTTTGAAAGTTCTTTTAGGAAGTTCTTATGGTGATGCTAGCTTTTGTCTTCTTATTTCGAAATTTTGTAGAGTGAAATAATAAATATTTGATTTCCACGTTGTAAGTTAATTAAATTGAAATTTTATTATATATATATATATATATATAAATAAAAGGTAGAAATAAATCTATTTAATAAATGATGTTTTAATTTAGGTTAATATTTATTTTTATTCTCAATTAGAATTAAAAGTGATGAATTTGTGTGAATTTTTGAGCTTCGAGATGATGTTCCTTTTATCATTAGTTGAGAATGAAATTCATTAAAAAACCAAATATTGTCAGTTTAGGTTAGAGGGGTTAAAAATGGTTGACAACTATTCAGCATATTCAATGATATTAACCGAGTGAAGGGCATTAAATTATAATGATATATTGGGTGAGATATTTAGTTGATTAAAATATCATGGGTGGAAGAGTAGTTGTAATTCACCAAAATTTGGGATCTATATCGAACTGGGATCATGAAACCTTAGCACTAGAGGAGAGAATATCTATTCAACCTTCACCTTAAAGATTTAGATGCTTCTCTCAAAAGCATGACTATATCGTTTTAGAATTTTGATTTAGTTTTCAGTTGAAAAACTGGAATCTAAAGCTAGTATTCCGATGTGGTTCAGAGATGGAAATGTAACTAGAATGATAGAATTTACATCTAGCTATAAATTCTACATATGATAAGTGATTCTATACACCCAAGGAATTCACGAATTAGTATAGAATATATCTTATCTAATCCCCATAAATATTTAGGGTTCTTCAATAACCTATATATATTTTTTTATCGAAGTCATCATTAGGTTGGAAGTAGTAAGTGTTTTTGGAAGCTATCGAAGCTTGAAAATTTTAGTGTTAGAGGATTTGACATATTTTCTATGTGGAATCATCATGATGTAGAATTCAGAGGTAATGAGCACTAAGTTACCATTTGCAATAATTTTTTCTATGTGGCCTTTTGATTGGATCTAGGGAAAATGTTAGGGGCTAATATTCGCAAGTGGGCTAATTTTCCATGGTTTTTCAAAGAAATAAGATTCATTAATTTCCATTTTTTCAAAAACCTATTTGCCCAAATTTTATAGTATAAATTTTTTTTATCCTAAAATTTCCAAAACTTTATACATAGTCTATATAAAATTATTAGAAATTTGAATACTTTTACAAAAACATTGCCAAACATTTTATAAACTGCATATTATGTACTAGTGAAATTCACCAAGGTTTTAAACTTTAAAATAAATTTTCTTCCTTAAAATTATCCCTGGTTGGAGCTAAAGCATCTCAAGAAGAATAAGGGTGATAAATATTAATTCCTTATACCTTATAGATATCCTTAATCAACCATGAATGTATATAAACAAATAATTATAACCATCACATATTTAAGAGGGATTTAAATTTGAAATGAACCTTTGATTTCTGAAAAGCATGTTTGATGATCCCAACTCAAATTTCAAGTGGTGTGTACTAGACAAAATTTTATAAAGTAAATGTTGGATGCATATAGGTTGAGATGATTGATGAGCCTCAATATTGCATCAAGAGTGTTGAAACTATCAAGGCTACCATCTTTAGTTATCAACCTGGGGTTCATAGAAACTTAATAGGTGATAGTGTTATATGCACAGTAGGTTAAATTCTATTCATGCCAACTTCAAGCAATGGACTAGACCAAGGCATATAGAGACCACTCTATCACCTGACTCAAGGAAGGAAATTGCATAGAAATATAATTATATTCCAATTACATATATGGAAATATTAAATTCTACTTTCAAAAGGAATGAAGATGATACTTATTTAAATGTAAATTCTAGCCCTAATTTCAAGAATGTAAATGATATATTACTTGCATAAATGGAAACATTAAACTAATTGTAGAGTGTAAATTATATGTTACTTGGAGGAATATAAAAATTATTCTAATTGCAAAATGTGAAAAGTCGCATTGAAAAGGAAACTAACCTATGTAACAAGAGTGTTTTGAATTGAAACCCTAGAAGAAGCATAAATTCAAAAGAAAAAAACCTAATCTACTTTGCATTAGTAAATAAACCTTTAATCATTGTGTTCAAATTAGATTTAGCTTTAGTGACATAGTTCATTATGTATTTCATGATACAATCAAGAAAGTCATCATTATATTTAAAATTCAAAAATTTGTCCTCTAACACTAATTGTGAAATTGTGTTGCAGTGAAGGAAAGGAAGGTTGTAATATCCCAAAGGGGAGAATGCAGTAATACTAAAACACAATATGAGAACTACAAAAAATTAAACATTAAATCTATATACACATAAGAATGCATAGAAATAGCTGAGCCATTTTATTATATTGGAGGTGCAAAAAGCAAGTACAACAGTGCTCAATATATGAGACACTCAAGCCACAAGAGTATACTAGAATGAACCTGCAATGATATCCCAAGAGGGATTGCATAACTGATGTTCTGTTTGAAGGTAAAATGCATTGTCCCTGCTACAATTATAGGGACTGAAACTGCCTGAAAGATAAAAAGTTAGATCTAGGCAGAATGGGAGCTCTGATGATGCTGAAATTGTAGATTTGGGCTCTATGATGGATTCCCAAGATAACCCTGGAGGAGTTTCTCAGATATGTAATTATAAAATAGCCTTCCTCATAGGGCCTCAATTATATGCTACTGGGAATGCAGATTTGAAGCTAGATCTAATAATATGATGTCTACAATGGTGTACAAACAGATCTAAGTAAGAAGGGTTGATCTCTTCAATAGATCCTTGGGCTAAAAGCTCAAGATCTAGCTCCTCCAATCTCCTCCACTAAAAATAGCTATTGTAGGAACAACAACTTCATAGAACTGCATTGTCAGAGAGGGAGGCTCAATAGCCTGCTGCTAGATAAGTCAAATCAGCTCCTGGATGATGGAAGTAATAAATCCAATGTGAGGAGGTTATCCCTCACGAGATTTCCAGCTGAAATACTGGAAACTTCCTTCCTCCAATAGGTATACAAGACTGGAATGAGCAATCCTTGAAGGGATTGTTGCTGCATGGAGGTAAAACCCCAATGCTTGAATGCTAGATATAGACCTGTTGCTCCTGAAAGGCTGGATCTGAAGAAAAAAGTGGTAGGATGAACCCTCCACCGATTTCCCAGTTGAATGCTAGAAACAACCTCTTGAAGATGGCACCAATGCCTGATATGGAATGAAGAACAATCCTCTTTCCAGAGCTACTCAAAGAAAGAGGTGGGATTCCTACTCGGGAACACCCTGCAAACTCTGCTAAACAACCCAAGTTTGCATAGAAATGTCGTAAGACAAATCTAGATCTAAACAGGTCAAGGATTGAATAATCCAAATCATGCCTTACATTGTGCCTTCACCTTCATTATATACATGAGCCTTCCATAGCCTAGGCCCACTCCAAATTTTCATTGTACATGTGGAAAAAGTCTCCATGTTTGACTGCATTATTGATCCATGTCCTCCATCATGTCGATATGGGGTGATCACCCTCTCCATCATGCATGCATTAAATGCAACAATTCCTCCACTATCTTATCATAAGTGCTTCATGATCTTCTTTGAATGTGCTATCATCTCAGTTGACCTTATCAAGATCCTCATGATTTTATATTTGAGATCCATGATCTTATTTGACTGTTTCATCCTCCATAATCTACCTCATAAATGAGACATGATCTCCATAAATGGAGCTTCTCCACTACTCCATGATTCTAGATATAGATCTAAAATATCCACATACACACCTTAAAAGTGGATTTTACTCATATTTGAGGTTTATGGGTCCCTCCACCCTTTTATTTACTTCATTTATTAAGAAAACCAAGGACTCTAATATTCCAAATATGATCTGAAAATTTGGGAATATTACAAAGGCCTTGAGTGGTCTTTAGTCCTCCTCAATCATGCTTTAAGATTCTAGGCAACATTATTCAACGATGCCAGGAAAAAACCAAGATTTTCTAGAAAATTTGGTCAATTTTACACGGTGTTATAGGATGCTATAGGATTGCTACTAGATATTACATGATTTCCTTGTTTTTCTACAAGATTGGATCTATGAGCATTATGAGGATGGAAAAGGTGATCTAAAGGTGGGAAAGGGTAGATGAAGGTATATGAAGATTTTTCCAAGCTTAGCACCTCTCAGTGGCCCATCTTACACAAAAACAAAGGCACATGATGTCCTACATTGACCCAGAACCGTACTTTCAATGGCAGAGTCTTCAGGGCATTGTGAGGTGAGGATAAATAGGTTGATGATGGTAGGAGGAATGAAGGATGAATATTCCACCACGAAAAGCCACTAGTAGTACCTGCACACCAAAAAAATAATCCTTTTTGCAACTTTAAAAGAATTCCACACTAATAACCAAATTGCAATGAGCTAAACAAGAAAGGATGAGTTGAATTTTATGAAACTATGTAAAAAGGATTAGGTTAGTTTTATTTGCATCAAAATACAATCTAACTTGTAGTGTGCACATGAGATACATCCACGAAATCTTAAAGAAGATTTTGATTTTTAATCCCTAACTAAGGAGAGACTAAAGTATGGAAAAGGGCATTAATATAGATATACCAAATACAAAGGAAAGTAACCACATGTTTTTGGCTTGCTAATACATATTCCTCAAGCACACTTACCACAAGAGAGAGGTGGTAGATAGACCTGTGCCAAAAAATTTTATAATCAAATTTCTATAAAGAAATAAAAGAGATGTTGTTAACAAAGAAAATGCATGGATAAAGTAAAAAGAGAGAGACCAGAGCCTTTGGGATGGGACCTAACCCAAGGGGACTCAGCCCTATCTTTCAAACTCAGATGAAAGATAACATTAACCTTCTCATTGACATAAAATAGAGTTCACATGCATGATGTACATGAAATGAAAATGGCAATATCAAGCTCCTAGCTCTTAGTAGCTCCTATCTGCTCTCAAAGTTTGATCCAATTGATCCCTTAGAGTTGTTTATTTATAAAAAATGATTGAGGGGAAGCCTCCTTGGAAATAGGACTAGTTACCTCCAAAATATGTACAAACATGGATCTAGCTCCCTTATATCCTTGAAATTCCTTGAGTGCATCGACTACTAGTAGATCCTTGAGTTGTAGGTGAGTAAATGCAGAGGAAAAGCCACCCACATCTCCTCTAGATGCCTCTGACATGCGTCTGCATAGTAAATGCACTCAAAAGCACTCTCTTTCCCACACATTAACCACATTATACCACGAAGTATAACAAACATACTTTAGTATTCCTATCTAGCACATTATAGTCAAAATATGTTAATACATGAGAGAAAAAGAGGAAATTATAGCTTCGAGGATGGAAAAATGGGCCTTGTGATATACCTATTGATGGGGGCCATCATCACCCCTCCGTTGAAGGTGTTACTCACCCTCTAAGAAACTTACTCACTGATATGTATTTCATGCATGGCCCTAGTGTCATCTCTAACATCCCAAGGCACCTAAAATGGTAATCCTTCTTGTCAATAAAATCCTTCATTTTCCTCTATTGCTGCACACTCCCTTTGTTCCTATGTTTGATACCTTCTTTCTTGTAGGCCAAATAACAAGGGAGGAGTTAAATTTAACCCAATCCAATTGATATTCAACCTTTGAGAATTTCTCTGGTAGACTAGGGTCCTTTCTAGGGCACTCCTCAACCTCTCAAGGAGTGGCATTCCCTAATTTGTAAATTGTGGGGCAGAGCATGGCATCTCCTCTAGAATATATGCAAACTCTTAGTCCCCAAAAGCCTAAAAATGTATCCAAATTGGAGGATACTTTTCTCTTGTTTCTCTATGTAGAGAGGAGCTAATTTAGGGTCTGCATAGATGAGGCTATGTTTTCTTATGACAACCTTGGGAGTTGTTAATTCTGCTACTATATACAAAGGCTCACTTGCTTCCTTGGCCCAAAATTTCTTCACTTCCTCAACCTTTGCTTCCTCATGGAAAAGCCAAGAGGTTAGTGAAACTATTTGTACATATCCTAACCTTGATTTGGGGTCCTATAAGCTCATTTTTGTGAAGATCATGTTGTGCATGTAGAAATTAACTAAATTCCCCCTATCTTTAACGTTGATTTGTTTGAAGAGATCAATGAACTTGCTGTAATCCTGGAATGGGAGATAGCCAGATTGTACTAATGTCTTGATTTGGAATTAAAGCCATTATTCTTTGAGGAATATGGTATATGATTTGTATGGATTCATGCAATATACTTCCTCTATGGCTAAGCTTTCCATGGTCAGAAGTTGTGCTTCCTTCTCATGTAGCTTTTCTCTTAGCCTCTAATTTTATAATTGCAAATGCTCCCTGATGATTTACTCTTTCAATATTAATTAAACCATTTCTTCACCCATTTTATTCATATTTTATTGCATGAGGCCCAAATTTTCAAATTTATTAGACTTAGCAATTTTCATCCACCCATAAGTCCTACATATCTCCTTTTCTATCTCAAGTAGGATGGGGACTGAAAAATTTTTATTTATGATTCATCACTGTTCATAAAAAATATATTAGGACCCATGATCAAGTCGTGGATCAGTATTTTGGAGTTCTTCAACTCCTTATTCTCTCTCTTGAGGTTTTTTTTCTCCTTCCCGTATCAATTCTTCCTCTTCCTGTAACAATCATTTTTCTTCGTGTACCTGGGTAATTTTTTCTTGTAATTGCTTGGATCTAGCTTCCCTAATGGTTAGAATTCCTATGTACATCCAAGGATAATTTCCATTGTATTTGAGGGAGCTGAATTCCTCAATTTTCCCTTTTCCTCATCCCAATTTTCCTTTCTGGTGGCTGAGAGATTCTTCAATTGTATTCAGGATCATTGAAGGATGTTGAGGTTGCCCTTGTTTGAACCCAATGCTATTCTTTATTTTGAAATACAAGGGGCATTTCTTAGGCTACCTCCTTTTGGTTTTGATAGGTTTTCTAAGGGCTACCATGGTTGCAAGCATCTCTTGTTCTGTATTCCCTTATGAGGGGATCACTTCTTCTTTTTTTCTCTTCTCCTATGGTTGGCAGGACTCCCAAAGAGTCTCTTTTTCTACCTCTAGTTCCCCCTCCTATTCCCCATTCTCTTCTCTAGTATATTCTTCAATTTATTCCTCCTTATACTCAACTTATTCCTCCTCTTCATCTTCTTTTTTGGCATCATTTTTTTTGGTGGCCTCTTCATGTTTTATCAAAGGCTATTCTTGAGTCTCAATGAAGGCCTCCTTTTCCATGTACACAAAATTAGTCCATAACAGAAGGTTCTTGAGATGACTCATAGAATTCATAACAATGATACTGATGAGGCCATGATTAATAATGTATTGGTGCTTCCATGCTCTCACCCTCTGGATAGTTTCAATCATAGACTGAATGAGAAAGTGGGGAATACTGAGCCTTCCTGGAATGGGAAGTTATGTATGGAATCTTAGCTCATAAAGTAACCTAAACTAATAGTAATAAAAAATAATCAACCTTCATTCATAGGATATCTATTTTATTATGTGATAAGCCACTCCATCCCATGGGTAAGGATGTATCTCCCTTGTAACTCCATTTTATCTTTAGTTGGTTTTTATTTGGGGAGGGATAAATTATTCTTAGATATGATGGATTCTATCCTATCCTCCTTATTTAACGCCTAGAGCTAGTGTGGTAACCCTTCTAGTGACATTTTTATTGAAATGGATGGAAATTCCTCCTACAATAGTGGTGGAATTATCTTCCCCCTGATAGTGAAGGGCCATTGAAAATTCATGGGTTATTTCAGAATAATACACCTTTATATTTTCAAATAACCCCATCCATTGGTGCCTTATGAAGATATCTCTGACAGAAGTATGTTGGTGTATTATTTTAGTGTCTATGGGTTCCATTCTATTGAAACCCTCTCCCATGTTTCCTACTGTTTCTTCCCCAAGTTTCCTCAAAGAATTTTCTATAAATTGTTGTGTTATGAGCACCTTAGTGTTTCAAGATAGAGGTGAGAGTGTTGGTGTTCTTCTACTTACCACAGGGAAGAGAATTACCTACAAAATTATAGAAAAATTAACCTTGCTACAACCTTTCTTTCCTCATATTAAAAGAAAGGTTTTTAAGAAAAATTCAATTTGCAAGGTTGTGCTACAAGATGTATGTACACGTAGAATTCTAACCAAATTACCTTACTTTTGTTTATGGGAGGTGATGAAAATGAGACACTTACCCTTCCCTAAGAGATTAATTCTTGGTTGTAGGGGTTTGGAGGAAAAAAATAATGAATTGGAACCTTCTTTTACCTCTTTGCCCGATCTCGTAGCACTGCTTGCAATCCTATAGCATTGTCTGCAACAATATAGAAGTAGACTGTAATCCTGTAAAAGTTGCTTCTAATCCTGTAGAACTTGATATTCCACCCTATAGCTTCTTTCTAGAACCGTAGGGGACCCTTGATTATATCTATATCCACTCTTGATTCCTTATTGAGCCTCTCTGATCATTTTAGGAATGACTTCTTTGTACAAATGGGATTCATGCTTTTACTTTTATTCCTCTTGTGGTAGTGGCCTTAACGTAGTGTGTGAGATGGCCCCCACCTGCCACCTATGTATTTCCTCCTAGATATTGTTAGCCTCACTCCTCGTAATGATCTCCCTCTCATTTTTGTCTTTTTTCCCACATTTCATGGATGGGTGATTACACTGCACTTTAATTATTAGAGGGTGGCCAAGTTTGTTGGCCACCTCTAACCTATAAAAACTCGCTCCTCATATATTAAAATAAAATTCAAGCTACCATGCACTTAAAGGAATATGTGAGGAGTGTCATACCATTGCCTCCTTAATGGTCTCAGGAGACTTCAATACCTCCATGGGGTTTCAAGTGATTGATCTGCTAGTCTCTCGAGGTGTTATTTTCCATGCTAGTTGCTTCATTATTTGGTCTGTTATCACCAAAAACTGACCACCTAATCATTTCTATCTAGGTGGATCGAAATACACCATGTAATACCAATTTTACCATAGTACAATTTATTTCACTATAGGAATTAATTTCAGAAACCATATTTTATTAAATTGTTTCTGGTTAAAACAAGAAACCCCGTGAGGAATAATTAAATAAATCATTATTTGTTTTATTTTCCTCTTGGAATAATTAATTAATTCACTATTTAGTTAATATTCCTTGGGACATTAGACCCAATCATGAGAAATAATTAAATAAATCATTATTTATTTGATTTTTCTATAGGAATAGTTAATTAAATCATTATTTAGTTAATATTCCTTGTCAAATTTGACTAAATCACCCAAGAATGATTAAATAAATCATTATTTTAGATATCATTTTCTGGGATTCAACTGCGTTAAGTAATTCATTCATTTATGAAAATTTCCATGAGAGGTAGTCGTAAATGAATAATTTCTCATGATTTTTGAATAGTCCACTTAGCGTTCATTGCATTGGGTGATGCTCACAAGGGTGAAGAAGTGGGATTTAAACTAGTGAAATGAACCACATAGTGTCAATCATCATTTTTGAGGCTGGCACCTAGTAACCAGGACTTCCTGGGAGGTCACCCATCCGAGATTTCCTCTGGCTCAAGCCCGCTTAACTGTGGAGTTTTCCGCACAATCAGACCCACTAGTTTTCAAATGAGTGCTAAGTGGACTATTCAAAAATCATGGGTAATTAGTCAGTTACGACTACCTCTCATGGAAACGGTCATATATGAATGACTTACTTAATGTAGTTGAATCCCAAAAACATATATATAATATAATAACAGTGGGGATTATATTCTTCATCGTGGTATCCACATTGGTTTCTTAGATAGGGAAGAGTTCAATTTTCATATTCTCATCCATCTTTTGGATAGGTGACATAGGTCCTTCCTCCACCATGGGTTCTTCAAATATTTCAGGTTTCTCATCTAAAGGATTCTCTAACTTACATGTGGTTAAATTAGGAAGTTCATAGTAAAAAAATAAGAATGATTGTTAACTAATTGAAGGGGTAGTGGTTTTTGGAAGAAATTTCCCTTGATTATCCCCATTCCTACATGCATGATAGATTTTGTGTTTTTTTTTTGGTTTCTTTTTCTCTTTTCTTTGTATTTTTTTCAAATCGGGAAATTTTGATGAAAAACAAAAAAAATATAAAAAATGAAGGTAAATTCCAAGTAAAAAGAACACCTACTTGGAAACCTCTCAAACAATAGTGAAAAAAACTGATGAGCCTCCTTATTGCAATAAGAATGTTACAACTTCCAAGGCCACTAGATTTAATTATCAACTCAAGGTTCCTACAAACATAAGAGGTGACAGTCTTATATGCACATTAGGTTAAGTTCTACTCATTCCAACTTCAAGCAATGGACTAGACCAAGGCATAGAAAGAAAACTCTAGTAGCTTACTAAAGGAAGGAAATTACATAAAAGGAGAGTTCTATTCTAATTGTAGAAATGGAAATATTATTCTACTTGAAAATGGAATGAATATGTTACCTATATAGATGTAAAATATAAACCTAATTGAAGGAATGTAAATGCTATATTACTTGCAAAAATGGAAACATTAATCTACTTGCAGAGTGTAAATTCTATGCTACTTACAAGAATATAAAGATTAGTCTGATTGTAGAATTTGAAAAGTTGAATTGAAAAGGAAACTGACCTATGTAATAACAATGCTTGTAATTGAAACCCTAAAAAAAACATAAATTCAAAAGAAACAAACCTAGTCTACTTTGCATTGGTAAATCAACCTTTAATCACTGTGTTCACAGATATTTATCTTTACTGCAAAGTTCATTAGGTATTTCATGAAAGAATCAATAAATTCATCATTATATTTCAATTCCAAAAATCTGTTGTCTAACCTTAATTACATAATTTTGTTGTAGTGAAGGAAATGCATGACTTAAGTTGTCTTTGGTCCTCCTAAATAATGGTTTCACATATTATGAGAAATTATTAAAGGATAAGGGAAAAAATAAAGTGTTTGGAGAAAATTTGGTGAAGTTTACACAATGTTATAGGATTTACAGGATTTCTACCGGATTGTTATAGGATGCTACACGATTTCACTGTTTTTCTACAATATTGGATCCGTGAGTATTATAAGGGTGTAAAATATGATATAAACATGGGAAGGGGAATATGAAGGCATATCAATACGTAATGAATATTTTTCCAATATTAGCACCTCTAAGAGGCCCATCTTACACAAAAACAAGGGCACATGATGTCCTACAATGACATAGAAGTGTACTTTCGGTGGAAAAGTTTTGAGGGCACTGTGAGGTGAGGAGAAAGAGGTTGATGATGCTAGGAGGAATGAAGGATGTATATTCAAACCCTACAAACCAGTATTAGTACCTTCACACGAAAAAAATAATACTTTTTGCAACTTGGTGGAAAGCATGCTAGACTAATTATCAAATTGGAGTAAAATGAACTAAACAATAAAGGATGAGTTGAATTTTATTTTCCATAAAAATAAAATATAGCTTGTAGCATGCACATGACCTACATCTATGAAATACTAAATAATACTATGATTTAATCCCGAAGTATGCATGGAGCAGAGTATGGAAAATAACATTAATCTAAGATTTAGCAACTGCAAAGGAAAGTAGCCACATGTTTTTGGCTTGATAATAGATATTCCTCAACCGAAATTCCCAGAAGAGAGAGGTGGTAGATAGGCCTGCACCAAAAAATTTTACAAACAAATTTATATCATGAAAGAATATATATGTTTCTAACAAAGGAAAATTGTGGATAAAATACAAAAAGAGAGACTAAAGCCTCTGGGTTGGGCCTTAGCTCAAGGGGAATCAGCCCTCTGAGACAATATCAAATGGAAAATAACATTAATATTCTCATTGTCATAAAAAATAGTTCACATAAATCATGTAAAGGGAATGAAAATGACAATCTCAAACTCCTAGCTCTTATTAGCTCCCATCTACTCCAAAAATTTTAATCCTATTGAGCCCATAGGAATTTTTATTTATTCAAATATGAATGAGGGGAAACCTCCTTGGAAATAGGATAGATTCACTCCAAAATATATAGAAAAGTGGATAGAGCTCCCTTAGATCCTCGCAATTCCTTTAGTTCATCGATTGCAAGTAGATCCTCGATCTGTAGGTGAGTAATTTTAGGGATTAAGTTGAGTTTTAGGTGAGTAAATGTAGGGGAAAACCCCCCCAAATATACTACAAGTAACTCCAATGTGACTCTGCATAGAAAATTCACTCAAAATCACTCTCTTTCCTACAAATTAACTACATTAGACAACAAAGTATAACACACATCCTTTAGTCTCTCTATTAAGCACATTATAGTAAAAATATGTTAATAAATTCGAGAAAAAGAGGTAATTATGGGGGGAGATGGAAAAAGCGGCCTTATGATATACCTATTGATGGGGCCCATTGATTATTTTATGTGTTTGTGTGTTAATATAAATTATTGAGACTAATAATCATTCATAAGTTCTATATAAATATTGTCAATCATTTTTTGATTTAATTATGTCTTTTTTTTAATTTTCTATGGAAATAAAATAGTTTTGGTCGCAATGGATTTATTTGATTAGCACTACCAAACTACCAACAATTATGACAAAGAATGGGAGTGCTATTGAATTTCTCTAAAGGTGTGGTGTTGACATTGTGATC
The DNA here is from genome assembly GCA_034641835.2 of Pinus albicaulis. NCBI lineage: Eukaryota > Viridiplantae > Streptophyta > Pinopsida > Pinales > Pinaceae > Pinus > Pinus albicaulis. The sequence goes on from CM076569.1 coordinate 196,225,217, forward strand.
AACACCCTCCAAATTTTTTATTACATGTAAATTGTGGAGCCTACAAAGGATATAATGATATGTCATTACATAGTTTCTTCATGATAAATTAATGTTACGCTAATTGTTTAAGTCTTATTCTAATTTTATAAGTGTCAAAGTCACTTGCTTACACATGCTAAGTCTGTAATGAGTTCATGAACACATTCCTTTACGCAAGCTTGGACGAGAATAACACAATCCATCAAGATATTTCTTGTGCAATGTTCAACCTATGTCAATAGCCAGTGCACAATTTCAATTGACAATCTCTCAATTTTGGTTACGATTGTACTTCTATTTCACTGATTTTTTCCAACTATCGCTTTCCGACACCTTCTCTGTCACAAGTGTCGCTTCCATGTTTACAACTATATTTTTTTCCTGTTTTCACTTTAATCAGTATCATTTAATTATTATCTTCACTCTGGCATATGTCACTTTCAATGTCATTTGAATTTGCAAGCATTGTTTGCACTTTTCTCTTACTATCGCGAGTGTCATCTTTTGGCATGGGAAGTGTCACAAACTCCAAAAGAAGAGTTATTGTTCATTGTGAGAGGAAAATTTGGTACTAATGGGTCCTATTTACCATGTATATATGTACTAGACCGATTCCCCAATTTTTATGCATTTTGGTACTAGTTTAGTCATTGTCATTGAAAAGTGTATCTTAAGTGTCACACCTAGTCAAAAGGAGTCAATTGTACATTCTTAAAAGGTAGTTCTGATGCATTCTCATACACTATTGTTTCATATTCATCATAAGGAAATACATTGTATATATTATGAAATTCATGATCATTTTCATACAACTATCATCATTATCATCACAAAGTGTACCATAAGAGTCGCACTTGGAGGAGGTTTTTTTATTTCTGTCACATTGAGGGGATCATGTTGTTCTTGTGTGCTAAGTGTTAAATGTTGTGTTGTCAATTGTTTTGAGCATGCTTCATCTTTCATAAGTTCAATCCTAGTCTCACTTCTACCTCACTGATCCCATACTTAGCCAAATCCTCGAAATCTTTATGCCCAACCAACATGACCCAACTTAACCTCCTTGAACATTTCATTACATAGTAGCAAGGATCAAGCTTCTCCCATGCCTCCTAGAACCATGCAATGTGTAGTTCCTACCCCAAGGACTATGCATTTTTTAGTCTCAGTGCTCAACCTTTCCCTCTTGAACTCCACAACTACGCAGTTTACCCTTCCAATAAGTATTCTTCTATGCATTGCATAGTGGAAAGCTTCAAGTTGTCTCATTTCATCCTAGAGTTGTGAAATTGTGTAATCCATAGGCCTATCTCTCTCCTGAACTGTGCATTGTGCAGTCTCAAGGTTCAAGCTTTCCCTTAAAATCCTTAAAGTGGGAGTCATAGAGTAGTGCCCAATCTCCCCTCTGAAACACCTTATTCTTAATACAAATATCGTACCATTTCATTCTCTGCTTCTGAATAGAAGTAGTTCTCTGGACAACCATTGAGAGAATTTCCTCTAGTTCATTGAGCTGGTCTAGTCGATGCTTCTATGCATCTAACAAATCCAAACCAACTTCAAGAGCTCTTCTGAGTGTACTGATTTCAAACACTATTGGAAACAATGGGGATTTTCCATAAACCAACTCATATGGTGAAAAGCTAGTTGTGTTCCACCATGTTGTTTTGTACGCCTAGAGAGCTTCAGGAAACTTCTGAACCCAATTCCGACGATGGTATGCCACATTTTTTGTCAAGATATTTTCCAATGTCTTCTTTGTTCTTTCTACTTGTGAATTCACCTGGGGATGGTATGGAGATGTCACCCTGTGTTTGACTCCATATTTCTACATAAGATTTGCTATAATGTGTGATGCAAACTGTCCTCCTTCGTCTGAAACAATCTCTCTTGAAGTACCATAACGAGAAAAAATTTCCTCAAATAGAAAATCTGAGACCACCTACTCTGTTGCTTTTGAAAAAACTTTGGATTCTAGCCACTTAGTCATGTAATCAGTACAGACTAGAATGTGAACCTTTTGTTGGGAGGGTGGGTTGAAGGGCCCAACAAAGTCGATAGCCCATTTCTGAAAAGCTTCGAGGACTACCTGTTCCTGTAAAGCAATTTCATCAGCTCGACCGGGCTGCCCCATATGCTGGAAACTATCACACCTCCTGACATAATTCTACGCATCTCGAAAGATATAAGGCCAGTAATATCCCATTTGTAGCATCTTATGGCTTGTTCTTTTGTCTGCAAAATTCCCTCCACAAGGCCCATCATTGGAAGCCTTCAGTACTTCATAAATATCATCTTCAGATACACAACGCCAAATCTTCTTATCATCTCCTGTATGAAAAAGGTACCCTACTATCCAAGAATATCGAGCACTGTGATGAATAATTTTTCACTATTCCCTATATGAAAAATGATGAGGCACTTTCCCTATAGCAAGATAGTTAGCAATATCTACATACCACGAAGGTATAGTAGAAACTGCAGAAATACGCTCATCGGGAAAACTATCTTGTATAACTGTGCATTCATCATTGTTATCCATTCTAGATAGGAGATCAACAACTACATTATATTTTCCTAGTTTGTCTATTATTGTAATATCAAATTATTGAAGCAATAGCAACCATATTGTAATACGGCCAGGAGTGATAGGTTTATTCATCAAATACCTGATTGCTGCATGATTAGTATGTACAAAAGTAGGATACCCGGTGATGTAATGCCGAAACTTGTTGATAGCATAAATGACAGCCAAGAATCCTTTTTCTGTCACCATGTAATTCAGTTGAATAGGAATTAAATTATTTTTGACATAATAAATTGCATATGGTGTTTTTCTACCTGCTATCCTAAAATAGCTCCTACTCCTGTTTGAGAAGCATCGACATGTATGTGGAATGGTAATGCCCAATCAGGTCCCAGAAGGATTGGATCTTTGCAAATCAGTCCCTTAATTTCCATGAAAGATGCTTCACAGTCTTCAGTCCACAATAATTCTACATCCTTCGTTAGGAATTGAAAAAGTGGATGTGCTATCTTAGCAAAATTTTCTATAAAATGTCTGTAATAACTAGCGTAACCAATAAATATACGTACATGTGTGGGTGTATTTGGTACTGAGAAGTGTAATATTACCTCTACATTGGCTGGATCAACTCGAAATCCAATAGCTGAGAGAAAATGTCCCAATACTATTCCTTCTTCCCTCATCATATGGAATTTGACTATACTCAAAGATACATGGGTCTGCTTACACATTTTGAGTACTTTCTCCAGATTTTCCAATCCCTCTTCAAATGAGTTTCGATATGGAGTAAAATCACCGATATAGATTTCAACACTATCATCGACCAAATCAGAAAGGTTTCACAAAATTTCCCTCTGGAAGGTAGCAGGAGCATTACACAAGCCAAATGGGAGGACCCTGTATGAAATGGTCCCCCAGGGGCATGTGAAAGTTGTTTTATCCTCCTCTTCCGGGGCTATCTGAATCTATTATATCCACTGAATCCATCTAGGAAGGAAAATAACTTCTTCCCAGCTAAGGTGTCCAAGACATGGTAAATGAATGGCAAAGGGAAATGGTCTTTTTGAGTTACCTTGTTTAGCTCCCTGTAATCTACACAGATCATCCACTTACCATTCTTTTTAGGAACAATAATTAGCAGGGATACCCATTGGCTATTTGAGATGGGGTAAATGAAACCTACATCCAATAGTTTTTGTATTTTTTCTTTGACAATGTTCTTTAGATCAGGATTCATTCTCTGTTGGGTCTATCTTACATGGCGGAAATATTCCTTAATATAAATATGATGAGTACATAAGTTAGCAGGGATCCCCTTCATGTCATTATAATCCAAAGAAAAAGCTTCCTGATGATATTGAAGGACTTTTAAGAGTCGTTTTGTCTAGGATTCAGACAGATTAGGGTCAATATTGAGTGTTTTCCCTGGTTCAATCTCAATTGGAATACTATCATAGGATGAGGTTACGGGAATGTCTTCAATTTCATCTTCTGGTTCAATGTTTTCCTGTGCTTCACAGCTCATAGAAGATTCTAAAATTTGATGAGTTGAATTGGAAACAGATCTAGGATCATTAATAAATGTGTTAATGGCATCGTCCTTAGTTTCTGTTTTGAATTGAAGGGCCTGGCCAATAGTGAGGATTGGTCTAAATTCTTCATTTTCAGGTCCAGGCTTTTCTATTTGTAGAGGTTTCTGACTGGTTAATAATTTTTCGATGGGTTAGGTTCCGAAGGAGGGTAGAGGGTAAGGTTCTTTGTAGCTGTCCCATTTGATATGATCATATTCCCAAATCGACACCCTATGTAGGCATCTGACCAGGATCAATGGATGACCACTAACTGAAGGTCAAGTCTGTAATACAAGGAGGTCAATAGGGTAATGCCACGAATCCATGGAAATGGTCACATCTTCCAATTTCCCTAACGGTTTAATTGTAGACATGTCTGCTAGTTCTAGGATAGTAGGGGCTGGCTCAATGTTTTCGAGACATAATACATTCATTTTTTCAGAGGTAATAATGTTGATGGCAGCTCCCAAATCTACCAGTACGTTTGGGATTTCAAACCCGTTGGTTTGTCTATTAGAATTGGGTTTCCTGGGTCTCCATATTTCACACGCATGATCCTTCCTAACATGATGTCAGACAATCTATCCATCACATGAATGGTTAATGGATCCCTAGGTTTCTTCCCTGGTTTCTTACAGTAGTAATATTTGAGATTTTTTTCATATATAGGTACATTCCTGATGGCTTGTAACATGGGTATTTTGACAAAAATATTTTGCAATTCCCCCAAGAAGTCAAACTCTACCTGAGGGTTTTTTTTGTTCAAGGTCAGTCTTTCAGGATATGGAGGAGAAGTTGAATGACCCTGATTAGGAACAAATTGGGGAGGTGTCTGATTTGTTATGTTTTGGTCTAGTTTATCCCCAACTATCTTTTTTTCTAGTTCTGTAACTTCACTATCAAACTGTTCTATAATAATAGGTGAAATGGGAGCATTTACTACCCACTGAGATCGTAAGTTTATTTCGTTAAGTTCGGTGGTGGAAATTCTATAAGATGGAAGGTTAAGAGTATATGTTTTTTGGACCCCTTTATTATTAGGATTTATATTGGACTGGATAGGAAGTTGGGATCGAAGGGATGGGTTACTAGGAGGTACATTGGAGGGCAACTAAATTTTTTATTTAGGCATGGATTGAGGAAATTGACCAGTAGTAGTGGGTCTAATCCAGTTCTGATTCCATGAAGGATTCAAGTTGGTTTGGGGAACCGATTGTTGCCAAGGGAAGTATTGATATTGAGACCACATAGATGAAAATGGTGTAGACTGGGGACCCATATTAAAATTATGAAAATACTGGGATGGGTCCTGAAACATACCTAGATTCATAGTTGGTGGTCGAGGTTGCCATGGCTTTTTCAGCCCCATGAAGTACAACTCATCTATCATATTTTCTTCACATTCCCCTTGAAAAACTGCCTTCAGTCTCAGCAAGGAAGGGAATGAGCTAGTCGCATGAGTCTGTTCATAGATCACGTAGACTTCCACTATGTTTAATGGGAATTCTTTCAGGGGATGCTTCTTTCTGCACTGTAGGCAGAATATAGCCATAGTCTTCTCCAACTCTATCTGTTTCCATTTTTCTTGCAGAGTGTCCATCTGGGCGGATAATGTGCTCAGGATATCAGTCCTTAGATTATCTAGTAGGTTTCCAATTTCATCCTTTGTGATCCCTCCACCCGAAGTCTTTAATGATCGAATTCCTTGTCCACTCCTTGCAGCCTCTCGTGAACACTGAATGCAATAGTCATAGATTGTGTCGAAGTATTATTTTGAAATATCCCCCTTTCCTACTATGTTCAGAAGTTGCAAAGAATCTTCCCCAAGCACCCGGAGAAGAATGATCTTCAAAATATCCTTATCCAGGTCACTATGGCCTGACCTCTGCAATATATATTTGAATCATTCCACATAGTTTTCCATGTTCTCATCCTCTTTTTGTACAAACTTAAAGATTTCCTCCTTAATGTCACGAGATTTATAGTAATCTTGGTATTTCTCCAAAAAGGCTTCTTTCATCCCTTCCCATCACGTAATATTTCTCCGTCCTAAACCCATGAACCATTACAGGGCTGTCCTTTTTACGGTAGCAGGGAATATTTTTAGTTTCTAAGCATCAGAGATATAATCGTACCCTCGACAGACAATGTCAAATTCGAAGAGCAATGTATCAAGGTCTTCTAAAAAAAGCCCATGAAAATTATGTAGGTTGTTAAAGGGATGGGCTTCATTGGTGCATCAACTATAATGTTTCCAATTGGAAAATCAATAGAAGAACTTGCAGGTTCCATAAATATCCTCCAATACTCACCTCGAATTTCAACTAGTTCTGTAACTGGAACTTGAGCTGATTCTACTGTAGGAGGTTTCATCGCACTCCGCTGGTCTTTTAGTGACGCAAAATCCTTCAGAAACTCCCTTTCCAAATAGAAATTGCTTGATTCAACCACGAGAGGCTTCAAAACACTCACTTGGTCTTGTGGTGATGATAACCCTTTCCGAGGTTCTTCTTCCCAATTGGAATTGCTTAGTTCTTCTGATCCTCTGTTTGCTATTTCTTCTCCTTTTGTTGACAATGGGGATTGCTGCTCCATAAATACCCTATTTATTACTTCTTTCACCATCAAAATAATTTCCTCTGGTACCGTGCCTGGAGCTGGCTGTTCAAGTGACTGCCCTTTGCACCTCGTCTGAACCCTTACCTTGATAGCAGCACGAGAGGATGCTTTAGATTTAGCCTTTTTGATGATCTCCTGAATATATGTCTTCCTTCCCAGATCCTTTCCTTTCTTTGGGGGTCTTCCTCTGCCCCTGTTATTCAGATATTTGTTCATGCAATTGGTGAGAAGAATTCATCAAAAATAGAAAAAACGCTCAGGACCTAGAGAAGGATAGATAGCTTCCTACCAGGATGAGAGAGTAGGTTCAAACAAAAAATCAAAATAAAAGAGAAAATAATAGTTCAGGACCTGAAGTAGGGTATTCAGGTACTCTCCTCCGGACGAGAAGTTGGCCCTTTCAGAAAATAATAAAAAAACAAGAAAAACTAAAAAATATGCTAAGGATTTAGAGCAGGGTAACAAATACCCTCCCTAAGATGAGAGATCAGTCTTAATAAAAGAAAAAAAAGAAAGGGAAAAACATCACACAATGCGCAAGACTTGGAGAAAGGTAATAGATACCTTCCCCAAGACGAGAGATCAAAACTTAAAGAAAATAATAAAAAGCAGAAAAACACAGAACAATATGCTCAAGACTTGAAGTAGATCAATAAATTCCCTCCCCAAGACGAGAGATCGACCCTTAGATTAATTTTAGATCGTGTTCTTTCACCTTGTTAGCCTTCCTGACAGCGACGCCAAAATGTTGGTGTCCAAATGTGAACAATATTCAAACCCTTTTTCCACATAAATTATCAACCTGAGGGTGTTAGTTATTTCAAGACTAACACACACAGTATATGCAAGAGCAGTCACACAACCTGATATTGGATCACAATATTAAATCAATGAACATGCAGACTACTGTAACAACAATTAAATGGATTGCAGAATTAAAAAGGAATTCACAACAATTAAAAGATTATACTGGAATAGAAGTAACAAAACCAAACTAAAAGATGAAATCAATGGAAAGAAAGGTAATGCAACACCTGATCAGAAGAGTGGGCCCAACTCTCTGATTAGGGCTGCGACAAACTCACAATTTATAGGTAAAGCAACAGAGTGTTGTGCATTCAATTAATTTCAAAATATGATGTTAGAAAATATGTATATTCTTTTCTTGACCCCGATTCACAGCCTGTAGGCCCTCTTTATACAACTGTTCAGGAAATCGCAGATTTCCTCTAACAACTACATATCTACAATTATACAATTTGTTACAACAACAACCTAGTTGCCTAAAAGGAAACCATGAAAAAGCCTGAAATATTGCTAGGGTGAAACAGAGTCTGTTGTGATGTAGCAGCAAGTGAAGGAAACGTTGGAAATTAGGAGCTACTGCTCGAATCACAACTCTAATCTTCCTGATTTTTCTAGATCTATAAAAATATCAGAGTTAATGTTTGAAAAAGGTAAAACCTCCTTGACTATTACTTCATTAATCAAATATCCCATGTAAGATAAGAGAAAGGTGTTTACCTCATGTGTTTAAGAACAATAATGATTCTGGTTTTTAAACTTCCGTGGTTATAGTTATTGTAATAAAAAATCGGATTATCCACGGTATCATAGAAGACTTGTCGACGTTTCGAATCCCAACGGGGATCCATCTTCAGTACGAGAAAGAATGAATGAAAAATTGAGAGAAGGAAGCAGGAGGAACAAGGTATAAATACTGAGGGAAAAATGAGAGAGGAACTGACAGCAACTTAAGCTAAAAACTAATTTTTATTTCTAAAAATCCTACTTTCTAAATTTTTTATTTCTAAAATCCTACTTTCTAAAATTTTTAAGTAATTATTTTACAATTTTTAATTACAACCTTTCGCCTAAGTTCTAAAATATTAAATAATTAAAACAATTTCTATATTAAATTCTAATAAATCATTTGAGAAACCTATTAAAATTCTTATTAAAATTTTAATTAGAAACGGAGTTAAGAAAATAACCTAAATTAAATTTTAATACATATAAATTTATTTAGCTAAAATTTTCATACATATAAATCTATCTAAAATTTTAAAAGAAGAACCTAGAGAGACTAAAAAATAGAGCTAAAATTTTATAATAACCCTATAATGTCTATCTCTTATAAATAATCTAAATTAAATTTTAATGCATATAAATTTATTTATCTAAAATTTTAAAAGAAGAACCTAGAGAGACTAAAAAATAGAGCTAAAATTTTATAATAACCCTATAATGTCTATCTCTAAAATGTACATACAAACTAAGTATGGCTTAGTAATTAAAAAGATAATAATAAATAAACCCTAACAAAACTATATATTAATCAAATTACTAGTAACTTATGCTAAAACTTATAATCCTACAACATAAATTAAAATGATAATCCTATTTAACTTCTTATTTTTTAATTTTCTATATTTAAAAAAAAAAAAACCTAGAATTATTAAAGTCGCTTAGGACTATTAATTTTTATACTAATAGACAAAAACTAAAGAAACTAAATCTATAAATAAAAATAAAGGGTCTAACCCTAACAAACTACAAACTATGAGGAGATAACTTAAAACTTGATTAAACCCTAATAAAATTTTATTAACCCTAAATTAAAACCATTGTAAAGAATTAATTTTGATACTAAACTAAACCTTCATAGATTTTAAAAATAAAAATAATAAATACTTATTGACTAAACCTCCCTTGAGATTCTAAATTTTTAGACTAGATTTAAATAAAAAGTTTGATTTGAAAACCAATTAAATTACAATTAGCATTCACTCACTGATAATAAATATTAATTGATTAATTTTTATTTAAAAGAAAAATTAATAAAATAAATATATATTACGAGTGAGGACAAAAAAGAGTTCTATCCTGACCCTCAACTAGCTTACTAAAAATGAAGAGAAGTAAACCTACCAACTCATACCTGAGAAGTGGAAGATCTTATGTCGTAAATTTTTCTAATAAGGGGTCTCCAGCTATCACTGATCTCATATCCTCCGTCCCTGTTGATGTTATCCGGGTGCTTTATAATTTCTAGCGCTTCTCTGACCTTACGTCTTAGATAGTGTTCCTCCCTTGCAATGATTTTAGCATCCTCAAGACACAAGTGATGCTTTGTTTTCAAGGAGTGATCAGCAAGGGCGGAGGTTCGTGATCGCTCATGCTTAATATCAGCAACATGCTCTTTCAGACGCTTTTGAAGAGAGCGTCCCGTTTCACCAATGTAACTCTTTCCACATGAGCAGTCAATTTTGTAGACACCTTTAAGCTGCCCCTCACTAATGTTGTCTTTAACAGAGCGCATATTTTGTCTAATGGTTCCAGTTGCTGAGAATTGCGCAAAAATGTTACTTCTTCCTAGCACCTTGGAGATCTTATCTGTTACCCCCTTGATGTATGGCAGAAAAACTCTTCCACGGCTTTCTTGTGGATCCTGACGTCTCTTGGATATGATGGTGCATCTTGCTCTGTTTATGGCCTTCCTAATTTCCCTTTCCTTGTATCCTAAACCCAGGAAAATAGATGTCAAATGAGAGATTTCTTCTTCCAGGTGTTCCTTATCAGATATTCTAAGAGCCCTAACGGCAAGAGTGTTTAGGACCCCAAATTTCTGAGCAGGATGATGGTAAGACTCAGCGTGAAGGTAGCTGTCTGTGTGAGTTTTCTTCCTAAAGACTTGATGCCCTAATGTTCCATCTTCCTTTCTGGTAGCCAGGACAGCCAGAAAAGGAATGCTTCTATTTTCTTCCATCTTCATAGTAAACTTGATTTCTGAAGAAATTGAGTTAAGGTGATTGAAGAATTTCTGAAGGCTATCTCTACCATGTGACCATTTTATGTTAGTGTCATCGACAAATCTTTTCCACCAACCTGGACTTAAAGGAAAGGATGCAAGGGCTTTCTTTTCGAATTTTTCTATAAATAAGTTTGCTACAATTGGTGAGAGTGGTGAACCCATTGCGACACCTGAAACCTGCTCATAGAATTCCCCCTGGAAGCTGAAGAAGGTAGATCGTAAGCAAATCTCAGCGAGCTTAGCTGTCTCAGGATCTGTGACTCCATTAATAACCTCTACTGCTTCATCCAAAGGGATCTTGGTAAACAATGAGATCACATCAAAGCTTACCAGGATGTCATTCTCCTCCACCTTTTCTTTTTGAATAAGTTTGATAAAGTCACTAGAGTCTTTAATAAAGGACTCAGTGTTTCCCACTAGAGGCTTGAGAATTTTCGCGACATATTTTGCTAGTTCATACGTGGGGGATCGAATGGTGTTAACAATAGGTCTAAGGGGAACCCCTTCTTTATGAATCTTGGGAAGGCCATAAATTCTTGGAATCACTTCACTGGAGGGGGTCAATTTCTTCTTCAACCTGTCATCAAGATGGGAGTTTGGGATTGCCTTCTTGACCTCTATAAGGATATTTGGTAAGGGGTTGGTCTTCAACTTCTTATAGCTTCCGCAATCAAGGTGTTCCCTCATTTTCTTAATATAATCCACCTTGTCTAAAACCACAACAGCCCCTCCCTTGTCTGCCTTAAGGACTACAATCTCGTCATTATTGCGAAGGGCTCTAAGAGCGCCTACCTCCTCCTTGCTAAGGTTACTTCTTGGAGGTTTAGCTTTTCTTAGAATCATGGAGCATTCTTGTCTAAGGGCTTCTTTGTCATCTAGAGGTAAGCCTTGAATGCCATCCTCAATACTGCATAAGATGCTTTCGTTCGGAATACCCTTAGGGGCAACAGCAAATCCTAAACCTTTGCCAAGAATCCTGCAAGTCTCAAGAATTAATTCCACTGAAGAAAGGTTTACGACCTTTTTGTTATTGTCTTCCAAGAGCTTCTTATTGATAACATATGCAGGCTTCGTAATAATATCACTATTCTCCTTATATAAAAGATTTTTCATAATCTCGGAATGAACCTTGTTATTTTCTTTATTGGCAAAAGTCTTTTTATTAATTTCTTTCTTCACCATGCAACCATGAAGAAAGGTGGGTGAAAATGGGAGAGAAAAGTATACAAATCTGGTAACCAACAGCTACCTGTTGATTTTTATAAACCACCCAAATTTGATGCTCCACCATGAAAAATTTTAGATACATGTCAAGAAGTTGAGGCACTTCAGCCCCTATTGATGGTTATATCAGGTTCTTGCAATCCCATTAAGATTTATTAACTGATTTGGATCCATATTTTCATGCATACTTCTTTCCTTAATATTTATCCAGTGGAAGTGAGCTCATTCTTGAACGAATTTCAACACTTTCAAGTTAATTCCCTAAGCCCTCAAGATGGAGTCTTTGATCAAATGGTAGATTCTTGTTTGGTTACTTCTTCATCATGTGAATCCGTTACATCCCACTCAGGATTTGGGAGAATATATTTTACAGATATACACAACTATAAATCATGTCATTCTGATTGTTAAGAATAAAGTAACATTCGATTGGAAAATTCCTCCCTGTCAAATGATTGTGAGATCGGTCACCTTACTATCACTTTTGTCCATGTCATGGATCTAATCATGTTTTTTGCACAATATCTCTTATTTAGTGATGATAAATTCTTGATTCATTCAATAAATCAATACCCTTGTGTTGATATGAATACCTAGCTTGATTTAGCCCTTGCTTCCAATATTTCCCCATTGTGGTATCCTAATTGGTTTCTTGAATTTTCAATTTTAGCGGTTGTTTTAAATGCATTAATCCTCAATGGTGTCCAATAAAATACAAAGGGAACCAATAGAAAATCGAGAATATTATGTGCTAACTAACCAATCTAATCATAATACTAGTTCTAACAACTATCACATAATTACTCGTTTTCCTATCAAGATACCTCACGATGTATTTTATACATTCATTGATTTTGTTGAACCTAGTAATATTCATGCTTTATCACTTCATGATTCATACACTTATCAAGTAGCTAAGGCACTTCATTGTAAGTTGATAGTTATGTCAGGCCCTCACCATATTGACAAGCCTTCTCAATGAGATCAAATCAAATTATCCTCAAAAGATGATCTTGTGATTCGAACGTGTTAATTACAAATTATTTTCTCATGAGCATCAGCATTTTCAGATTGATTCTACTGAATATCAAGATCCAATCATCGAATGGTTATAGAAATATATATTGGAAAGATCTATTGCAAAACAACAAATTTTGATATTTCCCGATGTTTGCAAAAATGGAAAACACAAATGGAAGTACTTCTGCGAGAAGCCTTAAAGTCGAGGTGCGGTTAAAGTGTCTACATTGAAAATTACATTACACCTAGCCATGACCTTCTATCCCATTAGGATAGGAGTAGGTTTAGGTGATTTTTAGCTTTCTATTTGTATTCCATCATCTTCCATTCCATCCCTTCATTTTCCCTTTTCTAGTCATTTTCATTTGTTTTTTTTGTTTTACTTTGTTCCCACCATTCAATTCCGTTAAGGTTTTGTTATACTCTTTTTTTTCTTTTGTATTATTATTATGCCTTGTCTTATCTTTATTTCTTTTTTTAATAATAATATACATGAAAATTCTCTGACTTGGATGAAAATAAAATATGGAAAAACTTGAAAAGGGCAGTTGTGATGATGAGCAATTCTTGGCTTATTTGTTTCCTCTTCTCTATTTTTTGGTTTATATATCTTTAAAGTCAATGATGTCTAAATATAAAATATGATTTGTTCCAAACTGAAAACCTTTGATTGAAATACATACCTCATATATTTATCACAATATTCATTCCCAAATTAGCCCTATATTCAATAGTGTTTCAATATGTCAACCCAATTGAGTAGAGAATGGAAAGGAGAAAAAATTTAAATAGACATATAACTTTGGTTATATTTTAGATCCCTTAAAAAAGGATCCAACATTTTCTACTCTCAATAAGTTGGGATCCCTCTTCCACCATCAAAATAAATAAGTTCCTTTGAACATTCTACTAGTAACTAAGTAAAGTGTCAAAGAAGAGAAAGGATTCCTGGGTAGATATGTGAAGCAAGCAACTTCGTCAGGGTATTTTCCAGGACCACTGGCAGTGAAGTGATGCTTCTGTTTCCTTATGGTGACTCCATGGGGGTACTGACTAGGCTCACTCATATAAGAGAAGCATCGGGGAATGTGCTTAAAAGCTCAATATACTTACTATCCTTATCCCCTATCGAAATAGTTGAGGTATGATTATTCTTATGTTAATGTGTTTAAAGGTGAGCAAAGAATAAAGGGCACTATACCTCTAATTGGGAAAAGCAACAATGTAAAGGTAATTTGTATGGGAAATCTATACATCCTAAAATAATAATACCTTGCACTTATGGATAAAACTTGAACATAGAAGTTGGAGTTCTACCAGTGTGTTTCCAAGTCCTGACACTACGATCAACATTCTCCAAAAATTTTCCTACATGTGAATTTTGGAGCCTACTGAATATCTAATGATCCATCATTCCATAGACACTTCATGATTGGTTAATGTTGCACTAAGTGTTTAAGTCTTATTCTTGGTTAAGTGTTTAAGTATTATTTGTGGTTTCTAAGTGTCAAAGTCACTTGCTTACATATGCTCAATCCTTAACACATTCATGAGCACATTCCATTATGAAATATTAGATGGGAATAAAACAATACATCAAGATAGTGCCCATGCATTTTTAAACCTATTTCAACATTCTGTGCACACTTTCAATTGATTGTCTCTCACTTTTGGTTGCGATTGTACTTATATTTCATTGAGTTTTTCCAACTCTCAATTTTTCACACCTTCACTTTCAGAAGTGTCGCTTTCATGCTTAAGATTGCCACTTTTTATTTTTTCACTTTAATAAGTGTCATTTTCATGTTATCTTTGCTTTGTAATGTGCCACTTTCAATGTCATTTGTATTTGCAAGTGTGGTTTGCACTTTTCTCTTACTGTCACAAGTGTCGTCTTTTAGCATGGGAAGTGTCGCGCACTATAAAAATAGACTTGTGGTTCATTGTGAGAGGTAACTATGGTACCAATCGGTCTTATTTACAATTTAGGCATGTACGAGACCCATTCTCAAAGTTTTATTCATTGTCGTACTAGTGTCGTCATCTTCGCCGCAAAGTGTATCTTAAGTGTTGCACCTAGTTAAAGGGAGTCAATTATACATTATTGAAAGGTAGTTCTAATGAATTCTCCCATAATATTGCATACTATTTATCATAAGGAAATACATCATACCTATTACCCAATTCTTGATCACTATCGTACAAGTATCATCACTGTCGTCGCAAACTGTAGCCTATGTGTCGCATTTAGAGGAGGTTGTGGTATTGACGTCGCAATGAGGAGATCATGTTTTTCTTGAGTACAGAGCGTTCAATGATGTGTCATTAATTATTTTGAGTGTGTTTGCATTTCATAGTCTTAGTGCTCAACCTTGTCCTCTTGACCTCCACAACTACGTTGTTTAACCTTCCAATTAATCCTCTTTTATGCATTTCATAGTAGCAAGCCTCAAGTTGTCTCACCACCTCCCCCAGTTGCATAATTTTATAATACCTAGGCCTATCTCTCTCTTGAACTATTCATTACGCAGTATCAATGATAAACTATACCTCATTGAGCTCCCAAAATATGCATTCTTCCTACCCAAGCTTCCAAAACTATGCATTGTACAATCTCAAGTGTTAATACCTCACTCCTAGCCTCTATAGCTATGCACTTCACAATCCCTGGGCTTTCCTCTCAGTCTAGTACCTAGTTACATGTTAACTAGTGGTTTTTAGGAAGCAAGTTAGACTATGATATTTCTATACCAATGTCATCTTTTCATGAGTGGGTTTCACTTGCAGGTACTATATCTTGACTTGCCAGGATGATGCTTCGAGAGGAAGATAAGGAGACTATGCTAAAAGACACTTGTGAATTTGGAACCATGAATAAGTCATTGAGAGAGAATATGAAGAGGCTTTAGCTTCCAACAAAATATCAAAGATCAGGATTGCATGAACACTCCATATCAATCAACCCCTTGGAGGATGAATTCAAAGCACATGCAAGATCCATCATGAAGATGCAAAGAAAGTAGAAAAAGCAGAAGCTTGGAAATTCCACATCATCATGAAGTTCCGAGTGATCATTGTCAAGAGTCATCTCAAGAGTAAGATGTGCCATAATGTTTTGCCACATCATTTATGGAATGTAATTATGTAATTCTCCAAAATGAGAAAATGTAAAATATGCGGAAGACTAAGGGTCCCATGTGGATTATGAAAAGTCACTATTGAGCTCTAAAGTCATATAGAAGTTAAATTGTCATGATGGAAGTTAAGAATCACATGGGAGGTGAAGAGTCTCCTCATATGTTATAAATAAACCCTTATAACTGAAGCAAAAGGACGTTTTGGAAAATAAATTTCACCTAGGATTCTCTAGCTTGGCATAGGAGAGAAGATATTTCTTTGGAGAATCAAGTGGAAATTTAATGTTCTACTATTGGGGCTAGTGTGGCAACATTGTACTTGTATATATTATCACTTCCACTTAATATATCAAGCTAGATGAGCCAACAAATTTTCATGGATGTATTGTGAATATCATGGGACTATTCTTTATATGTTTGTGGTATATGTTTTGTTCATATGTACTAAGGAAATTGAACTATTTCAGCGACTTTGGTACTCATATTGTTGAAGGTGTGTTGTTTTTTGTTTTATGATCGTGGTTGTCTTGTGAACTACTTTTCAGATTAAATAAAAATCCTCTTACGCTTTTGTGTGCCTCCTTTAGGATAGTATTGTTACTTTTATTTGAGGGTCCCACTCTCTTTCTCCCTACCATTAAAGTACCTTATATACATTGCAATTGTATGCCTCAAAATGTCAACTTGCTTATTTCAAAGAATATTATATAACCTCTTATGTTAAGAATTACAGCAAAGGAAAATCACTAAGGACAATGGAAACCAAGTATATTTCTTGTTGGGGATCCTACTTCAAACGGTGTAAGGTATAATTGGGAATTCACACTGAGGAGACCATCTTGTTTGATGGATCTACATCACTATCAAAATGAGGGTATTTTACGATTGGGAGACCTTTTATTAACCTTATAATCTAATATGGATTGTAAATTATCATATTCAGTAGATGAGATGGGAGAGGGAGTGAATAACAATGTGAAAAGTGTGTGGGGTGGTCATGATAAAATAAAATAAAAAAATTCATTCAAGCCATATACATATGGTGAAAAGAAAAAAAAAATAAACAAACAGAACTAGAAGTGGATGCTAAGAGTGTGACTCTCAATAGAGGGTGGAAAGAATCCTTCTAAGTCGCAGTAGCATGTGTAGAGACGTGAATTTACTTGAATGGGTAAGGAATATAGTGTGGAATCCTTGAACCTAAGCTAGAAGGATATGATAAGTTATGATAAATTCATTTGAACTAAGCATGAAAGGCATTGAGAAAGAGGAAGTTTTGAGGGACTGCAAAATTATAGAAGAAATTTCTTCGTGTTGTCGAGTCCCATTTTGGCAACACTCTAAACAGTAACATGGCCTCAGAAAGGGGAAGTATTGAGGGGCAAATAAATCAAATAATGAATCCCTTTTTGATATGCAAACTCATTGTGCAAACACTATAAAAGTTAATTGGCCTTAGCTCAATCATTCAAATGAAACATACTAGCTTCTATGCTTGAATGAAAGTAGCCTTCATGTTTTCTACCCTGCTTTGAATCTTGTTAATAGTTTAGTGTGTCTTCATCTTAAGGAATCATATCCAATTTGATGGTATTTGTTTGTAAGAAAACTGTAGTGTAGTTGGGCCTATGGTTGGGAGGAGAGTGGCTCTCCCTTATTTAGTTTCCAACAGAGCTTAATTGACAAAAACAAGTGCAAATATTAAATTTCTGTTGAAATGATATTATTGTTTAGAGTTTAATGAAATTTGTTATGTTGGGTTATTGATTATGCTCATATTGATGAGCTAGTACAATGTTTAATCATGCTTGGTTAAGTTAGCTATACTTTATTTTATGAATGGATTATCTCAAATATGTTATTCCTGAAGTATGTTACCTACAATAAATGTAATAATTTTGGTTCTATGAAGTATAAATTATATAAGCTAAGTTCAACTCTTTATGTCTTTTGTTAGCCTTGTTGGCCTTTACTAGGGAAACTATGTGACTGAATATCTATACAATATCCTTCTTTGGTGATGAGAACACTTGTATGTTTACACTTGAATAGGGACCTTGTTTCCTCTTGGAGATAATCTATTGAACTGGTCTCTCTTTTCGTAAGAGTGGGAGTATGATAGGTGAATTTAAAGTTCAAAGGTACTGAGAAGAATCTCATGCAATTGGGTGACATTGAAGACTTGACCATTGGCCATCTCTTTGATTTTTTAAGAAGTATTTTGGTTGTGAGTAGAGGTTTTAGATGTCTTTTTGAAGTTTTGGAAGGTTTATGTACATTTATAAGTCTTTTGGGAAGGATACACCCTATCAGGACTAGAAATGTAATCACTATTGTAGGCTTGAAAACTCCATCAAAAGCCTGCAATTCCCAAGAAATTTGGAGATTGATTTTAGAAATTCAAGAATTAGAGTGAGACCTCAACTTATAGTCTCATAAACCAATAATGAGATGTAACAATTAATTAGCATAATGTTCATGAAAGTGACCCAAACCTATGGCTTAAAACTATGAGCATTAAAATATTTAAATAATGTAATTTCCTCCATATCTCATGATTTAACTAAGAATATAGCTTTGTAATTTTAGTAAAAAATGTATAACTATATAAAAACTTATATTAAAAAGTATATAAAGCGAAAAAAATAATAATACCAATGTTGAAGGAAACAACCATTAATATAAAATTACACATATTCATTAATAACTACACATAATAATTAACAATTATTAATATTGTAAATAAAATCTAATATATAAACGATATAATCATAATAAAAATCATGAGACATTTCCCCTCAACGTGGCCATTGATTTGAATATGAAACAAACATCGTCTTCTAGGTTATGTACGCATTTTAAACGTTATTTTCATGGTTATTAGAAACACTCCATCATATTTCGTTGTATTCAAATTTCAAAAAGGTTGACATAATCCTTCTCACATTTTTAAAGTGAGCTCCTTACTGTTTGATGATTAATAACACCCTCGCTTTCATGCATCCAAATCAATGCCACTTATATCACTCCAAAGTACCTTTTACTCAAAAGGCGGGGAATCTTGAATTCATGGCTTACATGAATTTATCTTACATACAAATTTAGAAAATGTCAACAAAATAGTTAAGTTAGTAGAAAGTACAATCAGATCCACATTTTCTGGCGAGCCTTATTTCCACTGCCATAGGCCCATAAATGCACCTAGGCAGGAAATGCTCGCAGTCAAATCAAAACTGTAGATCATTGTGCGGTGAGCATTTCCTGCCTAAGTGCATTTATAGGCCTATGGCAGTGGAAATAAGGGTCGCCACATTTTCTAGCCTACTCATAAATGAGATGGAACCTTAGTGTCCACTTTTTCACGTTTTAAGAGTGCACTTTACCTCAACAACGATGTGAAATTCAAAATGGTTACTTTGTGTCAACCTTACTAAATGAAGGGTGGCTTTTATATATATATATATAATTCATTTTAAAGTGGTGATGGTTTACCCTTTCAAAGTAGTAATTATTTGTAATTAAATTTGAATTAATTAATCCGTGTAGAATTCAAAAGGAAACCATTAAGTATCAAGTTGAATACTTTTGTAAAAAAATTGAATATATATATATATATTTCAAAAATTGATTATATATATATTAATTAATCCGTGTAGAATGTAAAATCAAACCATTAAGTACGAAGTTGAATATTATTATAAAGAAATTGATTTTATATGCATAAATATATGATTCATTCCAAATGTAATATTATATTTTAATTGATTGGTTCTTATAGAAACCAAAACAAAATCATTAAGTATCTATATTGGATTTGTAAATTTGGTAAAATAAATTGATAATTAGCCTTTGTCTAATCTACTGATCTATTGTTGTTTGTCACTTTGTTTCTAAGTATTTTTATATGACAGGTTCTTTTAAATAATGGAGTTTTTCATGATACGTTAAGTATTTAAAACTGAAATTTTATAGTTTGTATAAAAATAAAAGAATGAATATTTAAGAATGAATAATATAATATGTGAATGTTTAGAAATGATTAATATTATAACAAACGATATATCATTTTTATTAATATGACATTTTCTATTAATATGACATTTTCTAGTTTTATATTTAAATGGAATTTTGCATAATACGCTTGGTTAGTTAAATTTGAAATCTTAAAGTTTATATAGAATGAAAAGAATATATATTTAGAAATGAAAGGTAAGAAAAATTAAAATTATGGTAAATGATATAGATTAATTGTTTGGAAGTTGCAACTTTCTATGCATGATATATGTTTGTGCAATATGTTATTTTTCTCAAAGTTAAAGTTATACTAATATGATGGTAGTATTAGTACAAGTTAAATATGCTTTTATAGGTCATTGTTCTGACTAAACACACTGGTGTGTAGGAAATAAAGCACTCTGGCACAAAAGCGAATTGCAGGAAAAGTAAATCAAAATTCATGAAAGTAAAAACACTTGCAAAAAGAGTAAGCACACCAATTGCTATCAGTGACCTCTTCATGATTATTGATATTTTTGGTTTATTGTAACAAAGATGCAATGGTACTTTCCTGTGATGCAATGGATGAGAAGAAAATGCAGTGTTGGATCTGTTTATCAATGGCAGTTCTTGGCTACAAAACTGCATAGAGAAACGAACTCAAACAAACTTTAGGTTCAGGCTAGCCCTCGAACTAGAGGGGGCTCCCACATGTGTTACAATGATTTTTTTAACGTTCTTCACTATCACTCGACAACAACCTATGAAGAACAACGACCATATATATGAATTGTATAAGTGATTGATAATGAATACCCAATATCTACTAAAAAATAAAGTCCTCCCAAGCTGAGTTTTTATCAAAATGCCAACTTCCATCTCCGACATAATAACATAGCTTAAAAGAGTTTGGTAGAGGAATAAAAGAGAAATTAGATAATTAAGTATCCATACTGAATACTCCATCAATCAGATTTAGTAGATGCGTGTAGAATAATTATACATCAAAACAAATATACATTCAAGAGATGACAAAAGGAAACAATTAAATGATGTAGAGGAGTTGTTTCAAACAGATTATTCAACTAGCTAGTCTCCAAAATGATGATAAATTTCTAGCGAGTTGTCACAGAGGTTGATACTCAAACCTATCATTTCCCTAGATCCTATGATACCTTGAACATATGAAAAACATATTATGAAGTCACAGGGAAAGACATACATGAGAAACAAATTATGTCATGAAATTAAAGCCAAAATAAATCAATTTAAAATTTCACATTATAAGTTTTTACAAAAATGGCAGGGTTTTGCAATTAAATGCAACCCTTTTTACATTCAAAGTTAAACAAAATATGGAACATTACACCCAAATGACTGTGTCTAGCTTCATAAAATAAAAATATAAACAGTCCACTAAAAACAAAAATAATCTCTAAATAACAGCAGGAAATATGGAGCTCATTGAAAATATTTTTCCTTGATATATGGAAATTAGTTGAATCACTATTGAGTCTCCTCCTTTAAATATGAGGTTGTTGAAATTGATCCATGAAAATATGTTAACTGTTTTGCCACCTTTTTACTATTTCTCAAATGGATCTCAAAATAAGGGTATTCAATCCTTAATTGTTTGCATACAAATTTGGACATGATATTTACAAGATATGTGCAACTTCCCTTTAAGCACTGGATTTGACCTTTTGAGTACTCAATTTACATGGTCGAAGTGATAATGAGGGTGAGTTTTTAATACATAACCTAGCTTCATGATATTTTCATTTGCCTAGATAAGCTTGTGTTGTTCATTTTTCAAGTTTGTTTGCATTACTCTTGAGCTCAACTACCAACATCTAATTTTTTTTCTTCAACTTTTTTTGTATCAAGTTTCACTCTTGAAATTAGTTGTTCATTTGTAGGTAAATTGAGAGATAAAAGAAACTAATTTCTTATATATAATGAGACGCGTTCATAAAATTTATTTTGCAAACCTGTAGCCATGAATTATGATTGGCCAAATGTAATGTTTACTGTTGTTCTCCAATACCTTCTCCAATCAAGGACAACAACTTGACCTGAGTTTTCACAACAAATTAATACAACCCTCATCATCCAATGCTTCCATGCTAAGAAATTCATTTCAACACATCTTTTAAACTACAACTGATCAGTTTTGAAAAGGATATAGAGTCTCAACAGTAGACTTCCCATTTCCTTATGGAATTTTATAATTTCGGTATTCATTAGTTTGCAACCGTGTTTAGTGTTGTTTGAATACTCCTTTGATACTGAACTTATTGACATCTTGATATCTCTATATCATTTTGAAGAACTTTTCTTGCACAAGTTTTCTTTTGTTCGGTGAGGCATACTGAACTCTATTCCTTTACATGGATTCATATAGGTACTCCTCGGCACAACTCTCTCCATAGTGTATGTGCACCACTCCAATTCAAATTATTCTATTACCAACAACCAATAAAATAAAAATTGCTACTCTTCTTATGCAGGAACTAATAAACAACAAGATTTCTTAAAAATTTCTTGGAAATCTAAAAAAAATATTAGCTTCCATGATTTTAAAATCCCTTTCTCCAAATCCTCTCAATATGGGAGTGAGTGATAACTGCAACAATTTAAAATAAAATATTCAAGAATGTTGCATTTGTTTGGATTCTGATCAATTCTCTCAACCATTTTGTAAGTTGTAGTTTGTCCAGCTCCAAAGGCATTTAAACAAGGTGGTCCAGAGACCTACAAAACATAATAACTAGGAGAGTTTCAGCTCCAAAAATAGACGCCAACCCTTTGTGAGTATAAGTTCTGTAAAACATATTAAGAGCATTTTAATAGTTAGTCACAACTTTATTTTCCTGGTAAAATGTGCAAATGTCATGATTCGAACCAATTGTCTGCTCTGTAACATTGCCTCTAGAACTAAAATCAATGTCTCACAACTATGCCTCTATAGGCTATAAAATAAATGAATGTTTCCTATTCTTTCTTGTTGCATGGGAAACAAAATCCATACAAAAATAAAATTCTGGATAATATGTAGCTTTATTTCAAGTAACCTTCTTGGAAAGAATCTTTCCATTTTCCAATTGACAAGAACATGCATGGAAATAATTTTCATTAATCCAGTATTGAAAATATGGTCTTCTTTTTTTTGTCAAGATCACAAAACACATGACTCCACCATAATTTTGAAATGGGTTCAGGACAGGATCAAATTTAAATCTCTTCTCTTTATCTTTACTTGAAGTCTCATCCACGTGCTATTTTCCATCATTTTTTTTTACTTTATTTACTCTCCCCATTTATTGAACCTATGAAAAAAACATTCTGGAAAAACTGAAATGAAGAATGTCACCTTTGGTCACCATACCTTCAAGAGGATATGGGTTGTTCCTTCCAATGTTGTCCAATACACCTATCCTGAAATGATTTAGAAAAATTAAATGTTGACACTATATGCACTTATGTTTATCCCCTTGAGACTGGAAAGTGGAATTTGCAAATGTCAACACATTTATGTTTTTTATTGCAATCCTGGTATCTGAGAAATTTCCATTTCAAGAAATTTGTTGCCACCTTTAAGCTTATCTGATAGAATTAGCCCCTTTATATGTCATTGAAAACACAAGTGGATTGCGGGAGGGAATTTAGGTACTAAACAGTTTTGGATGAGGGGATGCTGACATTCACCACCCACTACAATGTCACAAATGTGGTTTTGGAAAAAAAAATTATTGCAGAACCCCCACTTAGATTAAATTTTGGATGGGAAAAGGGTCCTGCAATCCATCTCGGTCCTTCAATTTGTACGTGATTGACAAGAATTGAAAAATTGAAAACAAACTGGAGCAGATAGTTGCTATTCATAATATTACGAATAGATTAAATAGATTACATTGGAAACATCAACAATAAATAACTGGAGATAAACTAGACTAAACTGGACTGACTGAAACTAAACTGGGACACTTAGACTTACGGATTCGACACCTAGCAGGTGGTTGAGATTACGTTCTTTAAAACTCCCCTTTATTTTCAACCATATAAAAAAAATTAATTAAGATACCTACTGGTCTATGTCTTAGCGAGGCTTACAATTTAAAAAAATTGTCTTCAACTAGATTTGGTTTTCTTCTTCTCTTCTTCCAAATTTTGTAGCCTCTAAATTCTTTTAGATTTTTTGCTTTGTTGTATTCTTCAAAACTCAATTTATTGATGTACTGGTGCAGGTCTTTTACTGTTCCAGGCTGTCTAAGCATGTCCTGGACTTCTTCAAAAATTGACTTGTATGTGGGCTGCTGCCACATATTGTCTTCTGTAGTGCGCTTTGCATCATCAATCTGCTGCAACATAATATCAGAAAAATATCTTATCTCTTCAAAAATCCAACGCATGAAAATTTCATTGACATGTTCGTCATGCATGTCGTCTTCAACATTCATATCTACAGCTTTTGTGTAGATCTCAACTAGACATGGTGTTGCAAGCCATGTTTCCAGAAAATTCAGTTCCTTTTCATAATCATTCTGTGTACCTGCACACTGAAAATCAATGTTAGAATAAAAAACATTTTCAGAACGACATAGGTTCTAGTCTTTCTGCTCCACTAAAAGAGCTTTCTCCTGTTGTGTTTCCTTTTCTGCTTGTGCGTCTATCTCTGTTTCTGCTTCTGCTTTCCCTTTGAAGACTTCTTTCTTTACTTCTGTCTCTTCTTCTTTCTCTGTTTCTTCCTTTGTCTCTGTCTCTGTCTTTGTCTCTGCCTTTATATTTTTGTCTGTCTCTTCTTCACTAACCTGTGCTGCTGCAAACAAGTTGTCTTCCACTAACTGAAGTGGGGTAATCTCACCAAATAACATCATGTCGATATCATATTTTTTTTGCATCATCTGCAACCAATCATCATTAGCCAAAATTTCATGATCAAAGTTTACATTAGCCATATCAATCATTGGATTTACCATTTCATCAACAAGCTCTGTTGCTGGTATCATTAAAAATTCATCAGTAATCTCTGTTGCTGGAATCTTTATATCTTCGTCAGCAAGCTCTGTTGCTGGATTCTCTTAATCCACTTGTGGTCGTGCAAAGTGGGGTTCACGAGCATCTTCATGCTGCTTCTCTGCTTCATCTTCACTTTCTTCGCAGACATCAGCCACCTGTGACTACGCACAGTGGGATTCAACAAACTCTTCATTTCATTATAGATCTACTGCTACAGATCCGCCTTCATCTGCATCTTCAAAGCTCTCCTTTGCTTCAATGCTCCCCCTTGTACCAAAAAAACTCTCAAGGGTATCCCATGCCTCCTTGGTTGTCTTGGCATCTAAAATCAAGGGAAGTATACTTTCATCAACTGATTCTTTTATGCATCTTAATGCATAGGCATCTTTTTGCCTCTTGATTTCCAGATCTAGAAAGATCTCGAACATAATCTTCTTTTTATTTAGCCTCTTGGCTTTTCCCATGACTTCTTTGCTTGGCTTCCACAAACATACGAGTCTACTTGTGCTTCAAATACCTTGTTTCTTCAAAAATTTTACTGCTCTTCAATGAGTCTTATGCAAATTTTCACTTTCATCTCACATCACAACTTTAAGTTTAAAAAAAAAAAAAAACTCCAAAAAAAAACTTTTGATTCAAAAACATCCCTTCATTAAAAAATATATCCACATTCCAATATGAAAGCCCTTTCCTTTTTCTAAGAATTTCCTTTTTTAAAAAAACTTTTTCACATTTTAAGTTTTTTTTTTTAATAGAAAAAAAACTTAAAAAAAAACTTTGTCTTAACATAAAAACTTTCCCTTAAGATTTGAAAACCTTCGTATGAAAACTCTTTTTTTGAAAATGTTCGTATTAAAGCTCTTTTTTTTAAAACTTGAAAACTTTCGTATTGAAGCTCCTTTTTAAAACTTCACATGCATATGAGCATTTACCTTTTTTTTTTTTTTTTTTAATCGACACTTTGATATGAACTGATTTTTGAAAATCCTTATAGGAATCGTTAATACGTACGCATTAACGTAGGGATTTACACGAATGAACCAGATAACTTCACGGCTTCAGGGATTTAAAAGTCACGTACCCTTTTCGACTTTAACGCAGATGCATTTTTTTTTGCATACAGACAGGCGCGGTTCTGAGGGGAATAGTCACTCCTATTTCAAAGCAACATGAGGCATAAAAATGGTGTGGGTATGGCATTTATTTTCGTACCAATCCTTTGTTTGGGCGCGTTGGTGTGAATATGGGCTTCACAGTCGCACCAACTAACTGCTCCTCTCTTCTGCTCCTTTGTGACTCTATTGATGCTCTCCAGGGAAGCTTATGGAAGCTGGCTTTGATACCATGACAAGAATTGAAAAACTGAAAACGAACTGGAGTAGAGAGTTGCTCTTCATAATATTACAAATAGATTAAATATATTACATTGGAAACATCATGAATAAATAACTGGAGATAAACTAGAATAAACTGGACTGACTGAAACTAAACTGGGACACTTGGACTGACGGATTCGACACCTAACAGGTGGTTGAGATTACGTTCTTTAACAGTGATCATCTCGCCCTTTAAAAATTGTAGGATTTTTATTCCTGTATTTTTTTTGTTAAATCTTGGACAATCGCATGGATTATAAATTATTATTTTCTATTTTTTATCAAGAAGGCGCACAAATTTCATGATTTTTATGAAAAACATGCTTTTCTAAGTAGTTGCATCATCAATTTTTGGAGTGATATTCCTAATGAAGAGAAATGGATTAGAACAAAATGTTCTGATGAGAAATGTTCGGTCACCAAGTTATGCATTGTGAGGCTTATCTTTATTTTTCAATGAATGGGAATAATCCCACATTGATGCATATTTTTCGCATAATATTTCTCATATATGCCACTAGTTCCATCTTTCCTTAACACGTAGTGAATTAGTAGTCTCATGTGTCCTCTTTCTCTTTGTTACTAATTTGTCCAACATTTCTTTGTCTTGTGATTTGATTGGTGAGTTCGATGACTTGTGACTTGATTGGTGAGTTCGATGCTTGGTGGACTTTCAATCCTCATTGAAATTGAATATTGGGCTACGCCCCCATTTTTTTAGAAACTTAATTTTAAAAATAAATCATTTTATAAAAGATATGATTTTATATTTTTTATAAAATCAAATTTATAAAAATATTTAAAATTATTATTAATTTATTATCTGGAAAATAACATAGAACCATTTTGCTAAGAAAAAAAAATCATATGCCTAAAATTTTGGCCATAAATCAATTGGAAAAAAAAATAGTAGAATTTCCCTTGACAAGAGAAAGTTACAACATCAACTCTAGCTGGGGATTTCCTCCCCCTGTGGAATGCAGAGAACCTGTAGACCAGATGCCTTTAACCTGTTGGGAATGGAGTCTAGTCATAAAAACCTCTAACCTGAAGTTGCAATTTGAATTTTGAAGCCATACACTGTATACATGTAATTTGTCGTCATTTCAAATAATTTCTACTCATCATCAAGTAGAAAAAAAATAAACTGCTACTGCAAGTGCAAATAAGTATAGAAATGTGGACTCCATTGGGCTATGGATTCAATAAATCAATGAAAAATAAATTTACTCCTTTCAGAAAACTGCAAATTATTTCGTTTAGCAAAATAAAGCAACGCATTTCACTTTGAATTTTGAAAATTATTGTTATTACAAAACAAAATATGCACATAAAATATTAAAGTAAAACTAAATAAATTTTGATGTGAAACTACACACCAAATGTTCTGTAAACAAACTTATATATTGATACACCACTCTGGGGTGTAGTCATCCTTCGAGTGCAACCATGTTAGCATTGGATTAACTAGCATAAGATCATATTGCATGTAACTGAAACTATGATAAGAATATACACTATAAACATTAAATTCCAGGAGTTGTTGATACTTACCAGTGAAAATCAGTAAGCCTAGGTGAGGCATAAAATATTGAATAAATTTTAAGTCTGCATAGTTGTTCTCCTCAAGAGGAAGAAAAATATTCTGCTGATTGTAACCATCACTAAGCCTTGAACAAGCACATAAGTAAATGCATCTGACATATGGAACCAATGGAATTGATATCCAAGTGGAATCGCCATATAAAAAAATTGGAGCTGCCATGTGAAGAAATTGCAACGAATTTCAAATTCCTACTCCTTGTTCACTGAAAATTAATAGATCTATTCTTGATCATTCTCCAAGGAAATATTTCTTCATTACTTTGACCGGTAATAACACCAAATGTTGGATCTGTTTCTCAAAGGCAGTTCTTGGCTACGAAACTGCACCAAGAAGCCAACTCGACTAAAAATTTAGGTTCACACTGGCCCTCGAACCAAAGGGGACTCCCTCAAGTGTTAGGAGGTTATTTTTAATGTTGTTCACTATCACTGGACAATAGCCTTATATCAACAGAATGGATAGATCTATGATTTTTATAATTAGTTGTTGATAAATATACAATATCTACTAAAAACTATTGTCCTCTCTTGCTCAAGTTTTATTAAAGTTTGAATTTTTAGCTCCAATAGAATAACATAGCTTAGATGATTTTGGTAGAGGAATAAAAGAGAAAATAGATAATTAATTATCCCTACTAAATATTCAATCAATCATATTGAGTATATGCATGTAGAATATTTTCACATCCAAACAAATACACATTCAAGAGATGACACAAAGAAAAAAATTAAATGATGGAGAGGAGTTGTTTCAAACAAACTGTTCAATTAGCTAGTTTCCATAATGATGATAACTTTGTAGTGGGATGCTAGGGAGGTTGATACTCAAACCTAGATTTTCCCTAGTTCCTATGTTACCTTGAAAATATGTAAAAACAAATTATGAAATAATAGAGAAACACATACATGAGACACAAATTATGTCATGGAACTAAAGCCAAAATACTTCAATTTAAAATTCTGCAATAGAAGTAGTTACAAAAATGGTAGGGTTTTGGCATCAAAATTCCACCCTTTTATATTCAAAATAAAATAATATATAGAACATTACACCCAGTTGACTGTGTCTTGCTTCCTTGAATAAAAATATAAACAATTCACTAAAAATATAAATAATCTCTAAATAAGTGCAGGAAATATGAATCTGATTGAAAGTATTATGCCTTGATATCTGGAAATCAGTTGAATGACTGTTGAGTATCCTCCTTCAAATACAAGGTTGTTGAAGTTGACACAGGAAAATATGGCAATTTTTCTACTGCTTGTTTTCTTATTTTTGAAATGGACCTAAAAATAATTGTATTCGATCCTTAATTGTTTGCATAAAAATATGGAGATGATCTTTACACGATATGTTCAATTGCCCTTTAAACACTGTATTTGACATTTTGAGTAATCAATTTACATAATTTAAGTGACCACAAGGGTGAATTTTTCATACATAACCCAACTTCATTATATTTTCGTTTACCTAGATAATCTTGAGTTCTTCATTTTGAAAGTTTATTTGCATTAATGTTGAGCCCAACTACCAACATATAATTTTTTTGCATAAGTTCTTTTGTCTCAAGTTTCACTCTTGAAACTAGTTTTTAATATGTAGGTAAATTGAGAGATAAAGGAAAGTAATTTCTTATATAGAAAGGGACTTGTTCCTGAAAATTCTTTCGAAAACATGTAGCCATGAATTATCATTACTCGCCAGTTGCAATATTTCTCGTTATTCACCAATACCTTCTTGAATCAAGGAAAATAACTTGACCTAACTTTGAAATAAAAATGGATACGACCCTCATCATCCAATGCATCCACACTGAGAAATTTATTTTTAAACACATATTTTAAACTACAACTACACAGGTTTTAAAAAGACATAGAGTCTCAATAGTAGACTTCCCATTTCCTGCTAGCCTTTTTAAATTTCGATATTCATTAGTTTTGCAGCTGTGTTTTGTGTTGTTTTAATATTCCTTTGATATAGAACTTCTTGACATTTGGATATATATATCATCTTGAAGAAATTTGCTTGCAAACTCATTTTCTTGCACAAGTTTTCTTTCCTTCCCTGATGCATATAGATCATCATATGAGGTCTATTCCTTTACACAGATTCTTGTAGCCACTCCAACATGAACCTCTCTCCAAAGTGAATGTGCATCACTCTAATGAAAATTATTCTAGCACCAGGAACCAACAAAATAAAAATTACTACTCTTATATGCAGGCACTAAAAAACAATAAGATTTCGTAAACATTTCCTGGAAATCTAAAAAAAAAAACAAGTAGCTTCTAGGATTTTAAAACACCTGCCTCCAAATTATCTTAATATGGGAGTGAGTAATTTAGAGAAAAAATTTCAAATCAAATATGCAAGTATGATACATTTTTTTGGCTTACGATCAATTATCTCAAGAATTTTGTAAGTTGTAGTTTCTCAAGCTCCAACGACATTTAAACAACATGCTTCAGAGATCTATAAAACATAAAAAATAGGAGAGTTGCAGTACCAAAACTAGATACCAACCCTTGGTGAGTATAAGTTTTGTAAACAATAGTAAGAGACTTTTTATAGTTAGTCACGACTTTCTTTTTCTTGTAAAATATGCAATTGTTCTGATTTGAACCAATTGTCTGCTCCATAACATTGCCTCTAGAACTACAATCAGTGTCTAGAAATTGTGCCTCCATAGGATATAATATAAATTGACTTTTCGTATTCTTTTTTTCTGCATGGGAAACAAACTCCATACAAACATAGCCTTCTAGATATTCTGTAGCTTTATTTCAAGTAACAATCATAGAAAAAATATTTCCAATTTACAATAACATTCATGGAAATAATTTTCATCAACCAAATATTGCAATTTAGGTTTTATTTTTGTTTTGGAGCTCACGAAACACATGAGTCCACCATAATTTTTCAACGGGTTTAGGAAAATATCAAATTTAAATTTCTTCTCTTTATCATTACTGGAATGCTCATCCACATGGCAATTTCCATTGTTTTGTTGACTTTATTTACTTTTCCCAATTGTTGAGCCTATGAAAAAATGTTCTGCAAAATATGAAATGAAGAATGTGACCTTTTTCCACCATACCATTAGGATGATATCAATTATTTCCTCAAATTATCTGCAACACACCTATCTTCAAATGATTCAAACATATTAAATGTTGACACTATATGTGCTGTAGTATATTCGATTGAGACTTGAAGATAATTTGTTTCCAATTTCAATACGTTTCTATTGTCTATTCCGATACTGGTATTTTAGTAATGACCACCTCATGAAATTTGTTTCAACCTTTAAGCTTATCCAGAAGAATTATCCCATTGTGTTTTCATTGAAGAAAAAATAGTATTGCAGGATGGAACCTGAGTAGTAAGGGATTTTGGATAAGGGGGTTCTGTAATTCACGACCCGCTACCGTGTCACAAATGTGGTTTTGAAAAAAAAAAATTATTCCCACCCCCCCAGATTAAATTTCAGAAGTGAAAGGAGTCCTGCAATTCATCCTCAACCTTTTATTTGTATGTGATCATCTCGCCCATGCAAAACTATAGGATTTATATTCTTGTGCATTTTTTGTTAAACCCTAGATAATCACAGGGATTAGAATCTGTTCTTAGCTATTTATTATCGAGAAAGTGCATGAATTTCATGATTTTTATGTACACTATGATTTCCTCAGTAGTGGCATCATGAATGTCTGGAGTCAGATTCCTAGTGAAGAGCAATGAATTAGAACAAAACGTTCTTATGAACAATGTTCGGTCACCAAGTTATGCATTGTGAGATTTATCTTTCTTTTTCAATGACTCAGAATAACCCCACATTGATGTAGAGTTTCCACATAATATTTCTTATAAATACCACTAGTTCCATATTTCCTCGACATGTAGTGAACTAATAATCTCGTTTGTCCTCCTTCTCTCACTGACCAATGTGTTCAACACTTCTTTGACTTATGACTTGATTGGTGAGTTCGATGACTTGTGACTTGATTGGTGATTTCAATGCCTGATGGACTTTAAATCCTCATTGAACTTGAATATTGGGCTAGGCCCCATATTTTTTCTTAAAAATAATTTTAAAAAGAAATAAATCTATAAAACGTATGATTTTTTTTTTTATTTTTTATTTTTTATTTTTTATTTTTTATTTTTTATTTTTTATTTTTTTTTATTTTTTATTTTTTATTTTTTTTTTTTATTTTTTTTTTTCGGAATAAAGTGATTGGTCTATTAGCGAGATAACGAAACCACAGATAGTATTACAATCTGAGGAGATGAAAACCCGGCCGCGGAAGCTGGTAAAGCTATCGCCTCGGCTCTCTGGAGAAGGAGAGAAACAGAAGCGAGATGTGAAAGAGCGGATGTCAAGGCGAAAAGCTACCGAGGGAGGGCGAGCTCCCCATCTGCATGCTTCTTCCCTTTCCTTTTACCGACTTTTGTATCCATCTGGGAGTGAATGAGCTAAAACCTTTGAAGATCGGGTTTTCAATGAGAGGGTCTCCTTGTCTGGTGCCCGAGGTCCCATGGGAGCGCTTCTGAGCAACGACAATATCAGGAGGGTGCGCCTGAGCATCGGTGGGGATGTCCATTGACTGAATCTGAACCGAATCTACATCACTTTCATCATCTTCTGAGCAAGAGGAATCAGAGTCCACTGCAGGAGGCAGAGAGTACGGAGCCCATTGTTTAGAATTGGTCTTGGAGTTCACCTTTTTCTGTTTTGCCGGGAGAGCTGGGCAAGAGTTCTGCAGATGCCCTGTTTGGTGACAGTGTCGGCAGCGGAAGGCAGTATTCTCATAATCCAAAGTCTGAGTCCAGAAAAAGTCGTTTATTTTGAGATTGATCTGGTCTGGAAGTCCCTTGCTTAAATTTAGTTCCACACATATTCTGGGATATGTGTAAAGACCTTTGTTTTCTCGCCAGTAGTCTCCCATCAGAAAACTGCCCAAGGTGTTGCCAATCACTTTATAGACTCTGACATGCCATAGATGGACTGGTAAGTTGGGAAGCCTGATCCAAACAGGTGTCTTGGTGATGACAGCAGTTGCTAGGTCAAATTATGGGAACCATGGTGTTAAGAAGAGCCCTGTTGTTCCCATGAACCAGGGACCTTCTTCGATTGCCTTTTCATAATGCTTAATATTATCAAACAAAACTATGAAATATCCTTTTGAATAGAATCTGACTTTGCAATGGTGAGTCCAGTTAGCATGGATCCAATCGTAGAGTTCCTTTGATCGCGGCCACAGTCCATTAAATCTGCATATGATGGCTCTTTCTGCTAAGTTTTGAAGGTCGTCTGCAATTTCTGCATGGGAAAACTCTACAGTGGGAACCTCCTCAAGCTTGTCCACCAGAAAAGGCTTAGGAGCTTCAGGTGGTTGAGCTTCTTTCTTGGTTTTGTGTGCGTGAACTGCATCCTTGTAGGAGAAGGCAGGAGCCGAGGAGGATTGCCCAGGAGCTTCGTCTCTCAAGCGAAAGGATAACACAACTGAAGCATCTTTCACAATATTATAGCAAAAAAGAGGTAAATGGTTTTCAAGTTGTTTACCTTTGTAAAGCAGTCTCAGGAGTCTTGAGGGAATTCCCAATCTGAGGTCAAGATCTTGCAGAAGGTCCTGCACCAGATCCATGGCATACACCCATAACAGCTTCGTTCCCCCGGAAGGAAGAGAGATCTGGATCTGGTATTGTGTGCCCAGATTTGTAAGGCCATTGTCTGTGAGAGCCGCTGGCTGAATATCAGAGCCCTTGTGAAGCCATCGCCTATCTTTTTTGCCCTGCTTCTCCGAGAGGCAGAGATTGAGCCGTTGCAGGGGCCCAGCATAGGTTGGGGCAGCAGGAATGCTGGAGCAAACAACCCCTTGCTGGCCATCAAAGATGTCCCCTCCGCTGTCCGTATTTTGGAGAAGGGAGGCATTAGAAACTGGTGATCGCTTGTAAGGATGACCTTCCGGAACAGCGAGAGCTATCTCAATAGATCTGGGGCCTGGGCGGAGAAAATCGTCATATGCGTCCACTGTGAAGGGCGTGGAGCAGGCAATGGAGCTGTCGATTGCAGGAATAGTACGTGCGTTCCGATGAAGTCTGCAACCCGAGAGAAGGTAGCTGCTTGGAGCAGCGGCTGATAGAAGCACCGCGCTAACTGTGCAGTCGACGGCACTGTTAGGGCCGAACAGGGCAGGGGCAGAGGAAAAGTCTGTGTCGGCGGCGGCCAGGCGTAAAACCCTACCAGAAGCCATCTCTCGGTCTCCCCGAAAAAGAAAAAGGTCTAATATTTTTTCATAAAACGTATGATTTTATATTTTTTATAAAGTCAAATTTATAAAAATAAAATAAATTATTATTAATTTATTACCCAGCAATTCATATAGAACCATTTTGCCCAAAAATTTGCATGTGCCTCAAAGTCTGGCCGGAAATAAATTGGAAAATTTTGGAATTTTTTTATTAGCATTTCCTTTAACAAGAAAAAGTTACAACATTGGCTCCAAGTAGGGACTACTTCCCCTTATGGCATGCAGATAAACTATAGACCAACTTCCTTTAACATGTTAGGCATGGAGTATAGTCATAAAAACCTGTAACCTGAAGCTGCAATATGAGAACTGAAACCATACACTTTATACATGTATAATCTACTGTCATTTGAAATCATTTTTACTCATCAACAAGTAGAACAAATAACTTGCTACTGTAAGTGAAAATAATTACACCAATGCCTACTCTGTTGGGTTATGGAGTCAATCAATCAACAAAAAATAAATTTTATCCTTTCAAACCCCTGCAAGTTATTGTATTTAACCAAATAAATACACACATTGGGCTCTAAATTATGAAAATTACTATTGTTACAAACTGAAATATGTATACTAAATCTGAAAACAAAATTCAAATAACTGTTGATATAAAATTGCGCACCAAATTCTCTGAAAGCTTACTTACATATTCACACACCACTACTTAGTGTGAAAGCTAACTTACATATTCACACACCACTACTTAGTCGAGCTAAAATTGTACACTATCAGGTGTAGTCATGCTTCTAGTGCAACCATGTGAGAATTCGATCAACTAGCAGACCACCTTGCATGTAACTAAAAAATTGATAAGAATATATACTATAAACATTAAATTCTATGAGTTGTTGATACTTACTGGTGAAAATAAGTAAACAACTAAGACATAATATACTGAAGAACTTTAAATATCGCATAGTTGTTTTTCTCAAGAGGAAGAAAAATATACTGCTCACTACAACCATCATTGAGCCTTGCACAAACACAATAGTAAAGGCATATGACATATAGAACAAGTGCAATTGATAACCTAATGGAATCGCCATATAAACAAAGTGGAGTCAGCAGGTGAAGGAATTTCAACCAATATCATCTTCCTACCCATTTTTCACTAGCAAGGAATAGATCTAGTCTTGATCGTTCCCCAAGGAAATATTTCATCGTTACTTTGCTCCCAGGCAACATTGCAAAATATTGGATCTATTTCTCAAAGGCAGTTCTTGGCTGTGAAACTACATCAGGAAGCCAACTCGACCAAACTTTAGGTTCAAGCTGGCCCTCAAACTAGAGGGGGATCCCTCAAGTGTTACAAGGATTATATTAACATTGTTCACTATCACTGGATAACCACCTATGAAGAAAAATGGCTAGATCTATGATTTGTATAAGTGGTTGTTGATGAATACCCAATCTCTACTAAAAAATAAAGTCCTCCCTTACAGAGGTTTTATCAAAGTGCCAACATCCAGCTCCGACAAAATAACATAGCTTAAAAGAGTTGAGTAGAGGAATAAAAGTGAAATCATATAATTAAGTATCAGGATTGAATACTTGATCAATCAGATTTAGTAGATGCGTGTAGAATAATTCTACAACTAAATAAATATACATTCAAGAGATGGCATAAGGCAACAATTAAATGATGTACAGGAGTTGTTTCAAACAAATTGTTCAATTAGCTATTCTCCATAATGATGATAAATTTGTAGTGGGTTGTCAGGGAGGTTGATACTCAAACCTATCCTTTCCTTAACTTCTATTTTACTTTGAACAAATGCATAAAATTTTTATTAAATCACATGGAAAGACATACATGACAAACAAATTATGTTATGAAACTAAAGCAATAATACTTCTATTTAAAATTTTGCAATAGAAGTATTTACAAAAATGGCAGGGTTCTGGCATCAAAAACCAACCCTTTTAAATTTAAAAAAAATAAAAATATTAAAAATTACACCCAATTGAATGTGTCCAGGTTCTTGTAATAAAAATATTAACAATTCACTAAAAATAAAAACAATCTCTAAATAATTGTAGGAAATATGGATTTGATTGAAAGTATTCAACCTTTATATGTGGAAATATGTTGAATGATTGTTCAGTCTCCTCCTTTAAACCTAAGGTTTTTGAATTTGACGCATGAAAATCTTCCAACTATTTTGCCACCTATTTTATTATTTCTGAAATTGACCTGAAAATAAGGGTACTCAATCCTTCAGCGTTTGCATAGAAATATGGAGATGATATTTGCAATCTATTTTCAACTTCCCTTTAAATATTGGATTTGAGAATTTGATTACTCAATTTACATGGTTTAAGTGATCACAAGGGTGAATTTGTAATACATAACCCAACTTTATTATATTTTCATTTTCCTAGATAATCTTGCGTTGTTAATTTCACTAGTTTGTTTGCAATAATCTTGAGCCTACCTACCAACATATAATTTTGTTGCCTGATTTATTTTTGTTTCAAGTTTCACTCTTGAAATTAGTTGTTCATCTGTAGGTAAATTTAATGATAAATAAAAGTAATTTCTTATATAGAATGAGACTTGTTCATGAAAAGTCTTTTGAAAACCTGTAGCTATGAATTATCATTACTCGCCAAATGTAATATTTCTCATTTTTCATCAATACCTTCTCCAATAAAGGACAAAAAATTCACCTAAATTTTCACAACAAATGAATACAACCCTCATCATAATATGCATCCAAACTGAGAAAGTTATTTCAATACATCTTTCAAACTACAAATTCTCAGGCTTGAAAAAGATATAGAGTATCAACAGTAGAATTCCCATTTCCTTCAGGCATCCTGAAATTTTTGTATTCACTAGTTTCAAAATGTGTTTAGTGTTATTTTAATATTACTTTGATATTGAAATTCTTGACATCTAGGTATTTCTATATCATCTTGAAGAACCTTTCTTGTACATTCATTTTCTTGCACAATTTTTTATTCATTCCATGAGGCATAAAAATTATCATATGAGCTCTACTCCTTTACATGGATTCCTATATGCACTCCTAAATGCATCTCTCTCCAGAGTGAATGTGCACCACTCCAATGAAAATTATTATAGAAGCATGAAGCAACAAAAGAAAAATGACTACTCTTCTATGCAGGCACTAATAAACAACAATATTTCTTATACATTTCCTGGAAATCTAAAAAATAACAATTGGCTGCCAACCTTTTAAAACCCCTGCCTCCAAATGCGCTCAATATGGGAGTGAGTGATTTAATACAATAACTTCAAATCAAATATGCAATTAAGTTGCATTTTTTTGGCTTCTTATCAATTATCTCAATAATTTTGTAAGTTGTAATTTATCTAGCTCCAAAGGCATTTAAACAAGGTGGTACAGAGACCTACAAAAATTAACAAATAAGAGAGTTTCAGGAGCAAAACTAGATGCCAAACCTTGGTGAATAGATGTTTTGTAGGATATGATAAGAGACTTTTCATAGTGAGTCACAACTTTCTTTTCCCAATAAAAGATGCAGCTATCATGACTTGAACTGATTGTCTGGTATATAAGATTGCCTCTAGAACTACAATAAGTGTCTGGAAATTGTGCCCCTATAGGCTATAATATAAATGAAATCTTCCTACTCCTTTTTGCTGCATGGGAAACAAAATCCATGAAAACATATCCTTCTAGATATTTTGTAGCTTTATTTCAAGTAACCTTCATAGACAAAATCTTTCCAATTTGCAAGAACATGTGTAAATATAATTTTCATCAACCAAATATTGCAAATAAGGTTTTATTTTTGTTTTGGAGCTCGCAAAACATATGACTCCACCATAATTTTTCAAAGGGTTTAAGAGATGATAAAATTTAAAGCTCTTCTCTTTATTATTACAGGAAGGTTCATACACATGCTAATTTCCATCATTTTTTGACTTTATTTACTTCCTGCAGTTGTTGAGCCTATGAAAAATCGTTTTGTAAAATATGAAATGAAGAATGTGAACTTTGGCCACTATACCTTTAGGATGATGTCAGTTATTTCTTTAAAAGCTTTCAAGTACACATGTCGTCAAATGATTCAAATATATTAAATGTTGACAATGTATGCGATGTTGTAAATTTCCTTCAGACTTGAA
Organism: Pinus albicaulis; assembly: GCA_034641835.2. NCBI lineage: Eukaryota > Viridiplantae > Streptophyta > Pinopsida > Pinales > Pinaceae > Pinus > Pinus albicaulis. The sequence continues at coordinate 196,263,578 of CM076569.1, forward strand.
GGTGAAAATTTTCAGATGTCAACACATTTTTTTTGTCCATTCCGATCCTGGTATTTTAGAAATGGCCACCTCAAGAAAAAAATTTCCACCTTGAAGCTTATCTAACATAATTATCCCTTTGCACTTTCATTGAAAACACAAGTGGATTGTAGGAAGGAACCTAGGTAGTATGTCGTTTTGGATGAGGGAGCACCATAATTCACCACCTGATGCCACGTCACAAATGTAGTTTTGGAAAAAAGAAATTAATGTAATCCCCCCTGCCCCCCTTAGATTAAATTTTTGATGGGAAAGGCATCCCGCAATCCATCTTTGGCCTTCTATTTTTATGTGTTCATATCAACCATTAAAAACTGCAGTATTTCTATTAATGTGCATTTTTTTGTTAAAGACTATATAAGCATGGGGATTAGAAATATTTCTTTACTATTTCTTATCGATAAGGCACACAAATTTCATGATTTTTATGTACACCATGCTTTTCTCACTAGTGGCATCATCAATGTCTAGAGTGAGATTCCTAATGAAGATAAATTAATTAGAAAGAAACATTCTAATGAGAAATATTCAGTCACCAAGCTATGCATTGTGGGGCTTGTCTTTGTTTTTCAATGAATGGGAATAATCCCACATTGATGTGGAGTTCTGGCATAATATCGCTTATATATGCCATTATTTCCATCTTTCTTCGACACATATTGAACTAAAAGTCTCATTTTTTCTCCTTCTCTCGGTAACTAATGTGTCCAATGCAGCTTTAACTTGTGAATTGATTGGTGACTTCGATGCTTGATGGATTTCAATCCTCGTTGAATTTGAATATTGGGCTAGGCCCCCTATTTTTTCATAAAATTAATATTAAAATAAGTCATTTTATAAAATATATTATTTTATATTTTTTATAAAATTAAATTTATAAAAAAATTATTATTGTTAATTTATTTCCCAACAATTCATACAGAACAATTTTAACAAAACTTTAAACTTTTTTCTGTGCTTAAAAGTATGGCCAGAAATCAAATGGAAAATTCAGAATTTCTTTAGTAGCATTTCCTTTGATAAGAAAAAGTTATAACATACTACATAAATAATATGCAACCATCACATGGCTCTCAATCACAAAAAATTATCAAAACAGAGTGAAAGTAAGTTACATGTGAGTTGCAACAACAAGAGTTGCAACAATGACCTAAATTTCTAGAAACATATAAATATGTCAGCTAATCACTAAACCTATAGTTACTTCCTAAATTACATAACTTATAATTTAAACAACAAGTAAGTAACATGACCTTAACACATGAAATATCATAATTGCAGCAAAAGGAAACTAACGAAGTTGCAACAAAATAAAATAAATGGAATTCCAAAAAATGTTGTCAAACATAACATCGTCATTGATCATAACATGTGTCATCTATGCCAAAGAGGATTCCTAAGGAAGAAACATTGTCATTCATGAATAAAAGGAAATAGTATGATAGTTGAATCTCTTGCATGCCCTTATTAAGAAAAATTAAAGAGTTTTGAAGTTTATTTACTGTTTTTCAATGTTATGATATCTTAATTAATCTATAGATAGCATGGTTGTATATTCCTCGCCGAGACCTTTTCAATGGTATATCACACTCTAAAAACTCCTCCCAGGTGAGAAGTTATGGCCATTTGAAGATCAAAACTAGTAAAGGAACTAACCTATGGGGAAAAAACACAAAAACACCAAATTTGTTAAATAATGTGCATCTTTTGGGAAACTCTATGGTTCAAAGTTCAAATCTATGATGGATATAAGAAATACTTTCACAAACATTAATAACATTAAAGTTTGAGAGAATTTAGTAAGATTAGACAGATCTAACAACTAGATGAGGAATTAAATGATAAAATATGTGTCAACTTGCTCAAGGTTTAAAAAGGACCACCCTGCCACAATAGCCCAATCCTACAATGACATGCGGAGCATTTTGATTGGCCAAAAGAGATACTATGGAAATGATGATAATGATTACATGGAATGTTGATGACAGTGACATGTGGAAAAATGTTATAGGTTGAGAAGAGATGACATGGAAATCCTTATGTGTGGAGACATTTGATTGATTAGAGGAGACTCTATGGTGATAGAGGTGATGTGCCATTGACAAGGATTGAAACATCATTAGGATGACATGGAACCATTAGGGACTTCCATGTCACAATCACATTTGGTGCATTTTGATTGGTCAAAATGTCCAACTGGGTGACACATTACACCCTCCATAGGATGCCATGTGGCATGATGGCGTCTTGTTGACATTAGATTGCTAATGACATGGACCCCAGGGGACAAGGTCATGTGGCATGGACATGTGGTGAAAGGGATAAATTTTATTATTTTGGATCAAGAAATGGTAACATAGTGGTAAAGTGTGTAGCCATATGAGTCAAACCACAGGAGGTCTCGGCATAGTTGTTGGCCCCAGTGGGCTCTCATGGCCCTCAGACCATAGGAGTTAACACACACACACACAACACATATATACAACCATGGGATCAAAGGCTAAAACAATTATAGTGAAAGCATCACATGTTATTTAAGTTTTGTGGCTGATAGGTCTCAGTTTCAAGCTCTTGTAGAGAAGCTACCTTTTATAGCAAGTAGATAGTACCAAGTGATATCTTATTGGTGATTTTTCATTGACTCATATTATGGTTCATCATTTGAATATGGATATTCTTTTTATCATCGTGTATTTGTGGTACTCAACTAAAGAGCAACCATGAGTACGTCATGTGATCGAATTTTTTTTAAGCACAATGGATAGTTATGTTGGTTCAATGCTTGATGGTTGGATTCGTTGTTCTGCATTATTATAGGTTTGATCCCAATGGTTCTTTTTGGTTGGCCATCTTGGAAGACCCATTTATTTTTCGTTATATTTAGGATTTGATGATGATTGGATAAGTTGGTTGATCCTTATATCATGTAGACACGTTAGATTGTCTTTGAGCTAGCGACATGGGAAGAAGTTAAGACTGAATGATTGACACATTGAATTATCATTGCCATGGGAACTGGTCCCACCTCATTTTGGGTTAGAACATTAAATTAAAAAAAAAAAAACACTCTATTCAATTTACATTAGATGAAGGAAGACAACACACAACAAAGTTGGTCGCGGGCATATACTAACTAGTTGGGGTTTTGGGTTTGACTATGGTGGTTTATGAGGTTAGAAATCATTTTTATATTAATTTTATTTTTCCACAGAGAATCTCATTTCATCAAAATATTAATAGGTCAAAGATGTTCATTTTGTATAAGGGTTGTTGGTAAAAGGTGAATGTGTATAACACACCACTGAAAGGGCCATTTTGTTGAAAACTTAATTTGATTTTTGGTTTTATATGGTTTTTGGGGGTTTATAGGATCATTTCAATGTAAAATTTTATTATGGAAGAAGCATGATGATCAAGATTCAGTTGTAAACTTTTTTGAAGGCATGAAAAGCTTTGGGGACATATTTTTTATGCCTGGATAAACGTCATGTGTTTTGGATACTTACAAGCAAGTTGTATTGAATATTATGTATATGGTTAGAACAATTTCTAGGAAGCATTTTATGTGACCAACTAGATGAACAAGGTATAATAAGTTATGACCATGTTATGATAGGTCAGTGAAAATAGTGTAGCACCTGAATCTAGTTTGAAATATTGTGAAAAGTGGTAGACATTGCTACAAAATTATATATTACAGAGTAATGGAACACATAAAATATTGTAGAGACACAAACACAAAAACACATAAAATAAGATAGACACAATTAGATATTTGGTTCACCCAATTTGGGATAGATCCATGGCAAAATATGTAGTCTTTAATTTTATCCTATCCATCAAAATGAAGAGATACAACCTACAACAGATACTCTATAATTTCCTCTTCGTTGTCACACAACCTCCTCTCTCTTTGTCACTTAGAATAATCATACACAGGTGCAAGAAAATCCCCTCAAATAAATGAAGGGTTTACTTTTATGACAAGAAACCCTAAATTAACATAACTTCTACCGTCATATCATCCACCTAATCAACGACCGATATTGACTATGAAATTACAATATTTTACAAGGCAATTTTCATCTATTTTTAGCTTCAGGGGATCTTTCCCTAAATCCCCTCCAAGGGGGTTGGGGGGGGGGGGGGTTGAGGGCTCATAAACATTGCTATCATCCCCTCCTCCCACTATGGACCCCCCTGGAAATGACTATGTGGGTGACATTTCTTCCCTGCTAATAATAGATATCCAACGTGACTAAAACAAAAAAAAAACATGTAAACAGTCAAGAAGATAATCAAGATTCACACCCAACAATATCCTACTTGGAGATTGATTATATAAAATCCATCATTTCTACACTTGCTGGAAAATGACTCCACTTAGACCTGGTTATTTCTCATCTTCTCCATCATACTTGAAGACTAATTAAAACTTACCAGAATCAGTTTCTCTCTTATTACAACATAACATATATACAATATTTTGGCTAGTGTGTACCTTTTCCAGCTTCTATTTTCCATCTTCAAACACTGATTGTATGAAATGGTACTTGAGTTGTATATGTTTAGTCTTGGAATGAAATTTTGAGTTCTTTGCAAGATGAATGACACTCTATTTGTCCCTATATAATCCGACCATCTCCTGCTTCTTTCCCAATTCATCCATAAACCTTTGTAACCAAATCATTTATTTACTATCCTCTATAGTAGCAACATACTCTGATTCCATTGTTGAAACTGCAACCATGTTTTTCAATTTTGAAAACCAACTAAAAAAAATTTCACCTACAATAAACACATACCCTGTGGTTCTCCCCAAGTTATCTCTATCACCTATCGTAACTTCACCAACATATACCTATATAGCAATGTTTCAACCTCCAAAGCATAATATTTTATTTTCGGTACCTCTCAAATACCCACAAATCCATTCCACTTCCATCCAATGTTCTTTTCCTAGATTTTTCATCTACCTGCTTAAAAATCCCACTACACGTGCAATATCCAGCCTTGTGCATACCATTTCATACATTAATCTTCCAACGACTGATAAATATGTAATTTTTCACATATAATCCTTCTCTTCCTAAGTCTTGGGACCCATCTCCTTAGTTTGAAATATATAGCCAAAGGTGTACTAATTGGTTCTTTATTCCACATATTAAATATTTCCAACGCTTTTTGTATATACTGACTTTGAGACAACAATAATTTGTGATATTTCTTGTCTCTAGTTATTCTCATGCCAAGGATTTGTTTTACAGCACGCAGATCCTTCATTGGAAATGAATTTTCTAGTTTTCCTCTTAGAATATTTATTTCCTGCATGTTATACCCTAAACCAAGCATGTCTCCCGCATACAATAAAAATATAATATAACTACCATCAATTTTAATTTAACGATAAACACAATGGTCAAAGTGGCATCTAGTATAGCCTTTTTCAGACATAAACCTGTCAAACTTTAGATACCACTACCTTGGAGCCTATTTGAAACCATACATGTTCTTCCTCAAATTTCACACTAATTTCTCCTTGCCTTTGACAACATACTTGTGTGGTTGTTGAATATATATTTATTCCTCCAAATTCCCATGGAGAAAGGCTATATTTACATATAACTACTCAAGATGCAAGTCTTCTATTGCCACTAGACTTAAAATAGTTTTGGTTGAAGTCATTTTAACAATAAGAGAAAACATTTCATCATAGTATATACCTTTATTTTTTGCAAACCCCTTCACCACAAGTTTGGTCTTATACATCTGTCTACCTCCATCTTCTTCCTTCAACCTGTAAACCCATTTATTAGGAAATGTTGTTTTACCTGCAAGAAACTTGATTAAGTCCCAATTTTGGTTATGCATCAAGGAGTCCATCTCTTCTTCCATGGCTTGCTCCGAATTATTGTTGGTTTTTTCCTTCATTGCTTCTTCATATCTTTATGGTTCACCAAAATCAGTCAGCAATACATAATATAATGAAGGAGAGTATCATTCATGGGGTCTACTTATCCTGGTAGATCTTCTAACACCACTTTTATTTGTTTCAGTTGTCTATTGATGTCATGGTTGTTGTTGTTGTTGTTGTTGTGGCTACTAATCATTATTATTTTCAGGCATGTTTACCTTTTATTTGATCTCATCAAGCACTCCATATTATTTGTTTTCATTTTCTTATTTATATTCTTGCATTTCATCCTTATACAAGACCTTTTAATTGAATATGACATCTCTTCTCCTAATGATTTTGTGATTTTCATAATCATATAAGTGATAACCAAAATGATTAACATAATATCAAATAAAGGTAGATTTATTTCACTTTGACTCAAGATTTATTCTATTTTCTTTATGGATGTGCACAAAGGATTCACAACCAAAAGTCTTTGAAAAGGACTAGTTTACCATTTTACCTGTCCATGCCTCCTCTGGAATACCACAATCTAAGGAAATTTAAGGCCCTGTGTTTATTAGATAAGAAACAATATGTACAAAATCTACCTAAAATTGTGAGGGAAATTGTGAATGAAATCTCATGCACCTTACATGCTCCATGATTGTCCTACTCATCCTTTATGACACACCATTTTCCTGTGGTGTTCATGGAATTGTCTTTTCTCTATGAATTCCATGCTATAAACAGTAGTTATCAAACTCTTTATTGTAGTATTCACCTCCATTTTATGATCTGAGACACTTCAACCTACTTCTTGTCTCATTCTCAATAAAAGATTTCCATTTCTTGAAAGTATCAAATACATCATATTTATTCTGAATACAATAAATCCAAGTTTTCTTAGTTGAATCATAAATAAAACTAACATAATGGCGAGAGCCACTAGGAGATGATACTTTAGCAGGTCCCCATGAATTTTTATGCACAAGATATAATTTTTCACTCTTACTTTCCTTCCTAACTCTAATAAATATCTCTTCTATTTTCTATAAATAATTTTTTCACTTAAATTTTATGGTGCTAACATTTTCCCCATGATATATGATTTTAGGAGCAAACGTATAGCCAAAATACATCACGTTTTTCATTTGTATATGAGAATCTACGCAAAATCTTTGAGAGAACAAGAGAGTAACTTGATGTAGAGAAGGGTAGAGGGACCCCTTGACTAAGGAGAAAGGGTAACCCTGCTCTATAAGAAACATGAGTGATAAAATAAGAAAATTTTATATGAGGTGGGCATATCCCATGCTCATTATGATGGATAGATAATACAATCTAACAGATATTGGTTATGTCAAGTCACACTGTGGTAAGTGACATGTTGTTGGTTGATGATGATAACTGCTAACACCCTCAAGGGAATTTTACTTTGAAAAAATAGACTGAATTTGATGCCCCCATGCATTTTCTAAATGAACCACTTTTTTATTGTGGTTCTATTGTATGCACGAGTCCCTAAATTTGGGAAACTCCCTTGCATTTTGTCTTAAGCATTGTTGAAAGAGATTATTAGTAATGCGTGGGTCTTCGACTAAATGATAGAGTTGCAGTGGTTATGATGTAAGATACCACCTTGACATGAAAACTGGTGTTGATGTTGAATTTCATGGGATCGATGACATCAATGGGAAAAGTTGATTCCCATTTTCCCACCTGAGGATGTTCCTTAAAGTGGGAACCTATCCAAGGTACTACCTCAATCGTGGAATATGATTGGTGAATTCAAAAATAAAGAAGCATCAATTGTCCAAAAAGTGTTGATACAGGGAATCAAGGTTTCTGGTGAAGAATATTGTCACATGATGGGTTAAAAAGGAACGATAACGAAAGTTGGCTATAGTAATGGTTACATAAAACTAGCCCGAGTTTGGAACTGTAATGCAAGTGGTGACAGTCAAAACAATTTCTGATAGAGGTAGTCATGGATTTGGTAGGACATCCAGGGTGTGTGTAAGTATGCTTTGACAGATGTGACATGGATTGATGAAGAATGTGCAAGCCCTGACCAAGGGTGACTAGAAACGTCTGCTAGGTATGAAACATAAAAATATGGGTGGAATTGTTTTTCGTAAAAAAACTTTGTACACTTGCCAAAAGAATGTAAAGGCGGTTTAGATGTACAAACATAGAGACAGATTCCTTAAGAACATGTGCGGGTCCTGCATAATGATGCGAGGATGGTATTTTTTTATTGAGGGTTAGGGCCCCTTTGGTTGGTCTCAGTGTGGGGGTGATGAGGCAGATGAAGTGACACATATGGGCTATATAAGTGGGGTAGTGATAGACCAAATGTGGAACATGGTAACATGTCCTCCTTGATCTGGCATAAAATATTAATGGTGGTCCAGGAGTGGGTTTTAATAGGCGATGAGTGAATCAGAATGAGTATGATCATAAAAGAGTATAAATGAGGTGGCTCCTAGGCTGGAGTGGGTGGTCATGGATCCTAATAATGGATGGGGGTCTATGAATATGAAGGGAACCATGAGGGGGAAGGCTCTATTGACTGATGTGAGTGTTTATCATATGTAAGATGATGTGGTGATAAACATGCTCGAGATTATGGAACCTAGGGTGCACTTCGAAGAAATGATGTCAGGATTTGCAAAGATTAAAAGGAAGGCTATCACGTTGAGTGGTGAATGATAGCTTCTCTTGTATTTTTTTCTTGCAGTGTTAGTGAAAGCATGGTATTTCTGATGTACCTGCAATATCTGCAACCAATACCCCAAGTCAAAATATATTTTTAAAACATATGAATAATCTGTGATGATATGAGTTAAATAATAAGAGAAAGAGTACCTCAAATGATGTTTGGGGCATGCAGCGGGCCCAAAAGTGAGTTTTGGTAATAATTGAAAGGGAGAGTTTCATGATGACGATGACATGGTACTGATCCTTATGTCCCTCACAGTTTTGAGAATGAATGTCTTGAGATCAGGTTATGGGTTCTTGAAAATGGAATAAGGGCGATATATAGGGAAAAAGGGCCCAATTTCAATTCATTTGCATTGTTGAGCTTGGGAGGTTAGAGGTTTTTTTTCAGAGTATTTCTTGCCATTGTGGCCATCCAGAGCACCCAAGATGCACGCGGTGAGATACAGGTAGGAGTTGGTGCCTGCCCTTTTTACCTTTTTCTATCTGTAGGGTATGTAGGTTGTACAAGGGATCCCCTATATGACATTTTAGGTTTAGTTTTGATGGATCACACGAGCAACTCAAAATGAGTTACGTGGTCGCCGCGTGAAGTCATGAGTTTTATACGACAATTTTGTGCGCAATAGTTCCACAAACACATTTTCCAACCGTTTGTGAGAAGCACGGGCATGTTGATTGGCCATGGGGGTCGATGTGATCTATGGGCACGCGATGCACATGTCCCTATTGGATAAAAGAGCACTATAGGTATAAATAATTTTTTTTTTCATTTTTTCAACCCTACGGGTCCAAAATTTGATTTTTTGATGTGTTTGATGTCAGGATGATCTCGAGGGAGAAAGATTGGATGACCTTATGGGATTCCATGGAAGAGGATACAATTGTGGACATGGTTTTGGCTGATTTGGGGTTGCTAAAGTTTCTATGGAACCTCATCCTAAGGTCGCACAATAGGTTCCTATGATTCTTGATCCACTGCTGGGATGATGACCGAAAGGTGATGGTAGTGAGGAGAGTTGATTTACCCATATTAGCTTAGATAGACGTCTATTTTTTTAATGGATATCTACCTCATGGGGAGTTTCTATCATATACATTGCCAACTAGGCATGTGGACATCCACTGATGGGCAGAGCGTGAGGGGCACTGTGGGCCCAATGTAATTGAGGAGGGTTGCATCAAAGTAGTCTCGATTCTAGATTTTATAGAGAATTTTACTCTATCCATTGTATGGTTGGTGGGGTCGTCTTCTCCCCACAAAATATCAGGGCTACATGTAGCGGTCCTTCAACAGCTGCAGGTGGGCAGTTCTTTGATTGGGCTTGTTTCGTCTACTAGGGTATGAATTCCCAACTCACACAAGTGAAGCGGGGTGCGCTTCAAGGTTTCTGCTACACGAGCATGTTCGATAGCATCATGTATGAGAGGGTGGTCATTCTCTGACCCTTTCTAGAAGTTCCATATAGGCCTCCAAGGGAGCTGAGGATACGATGATGGGAGTGTGTTATGCCATGAGCTAATGGTGTAGTTGCGGGGAGGTACTGGAGTAACACCATAGAGGGTTGGTTTAAATCCAACCCTTAGTTGGTTTTAGAGTATCTATACCATGGTGTAGAATCCCAAGGGGATCTAGACATGGGTCTTCTTCGTGGTGATGCATGGGGACCAATAGGTATGATATTTTTGTTTTCTGCATTTCAATATTTTTTTACTTGTATATATATATATATGTGTGTCTGTGTGTGTGTGTGTGTGTTTTATATGATGACATAGATACCGTGCTTGTTTCACTTGCAGATGTGGAGCTTGGGGGGAGACCGTTAGCCTACTTGTTAGGCAACCACCCTAGATGCATGGGTGTTGCAGGAGCGACATCTATGCCACAACAATGGAAAGAAGTGAGGCCTCATCCTAGGCTTGCGCAACTGGTGCCAAAGTGCCGCTTAGAGATTGGTGGACCCTCCAGGGTGGGTGGCAGTGAAACAGTAGCTATGAACGTAAATCGATGGTGTGACTGTGTTGAAAAAGAAGAGGATCAGTTGGCTATAGTGGAGGCCAAACTGGGTGACTATTGTGACACTTAGGACAAGGTGGAGACCCTGAATAGAGTTGTTCCCATTGGGGGATATGATGACTTGGTGGAGCTCATTGTAGAGATGGTGATGCTATGCAAGTCGGCACATCGTTGAGCATTGCGCCTTATATCTGTGGAAGTGGCTACAGTTGGCCCCACTGTTTCCCCTGGTACTGATATCGGTCCATAGGACTGAGAGGGAGGGGCTCAACCCTATAATTGTTTAATGTATGTACCATGGAAAGCACCCATTAGGAAGATGCTCCCCTATCTTTTCAATGACATACAACTTTCCTGGCTATGAGCCAATGGACTCATTTTTTGTATAATGGGAAATACACATATTTTTTGATATATATATATATATATATATATATATATATATATATATATATATATATATATATATATATATATGTGTGTGTGAGACGTATTTTGAGGGTTTTCATGATGTGTACATGTATAATTTTTTATGGTGTTTTTCATGTTTTTTTTTTAAGTATATGATGGATATTGAGGCTTTTATGGTCAACGATATACCTTCTATGCATTCCAGTCTAGGATTTGGTTATTTATGTGATAAAATACATGATTTTGATATCTTCTTATGTATAAATGTTATGTGATCAAAACTTCGGGTTAATTTTGTGCATGGAGGTATTTCCTAAAGAGGCGTGGATCTCACAATTGAAAGGTTTGGTTTAACCGTGATATAACTAGGTGGGAATCAAGGAAGACATGTAGATGGTGGATTCCTTGGAGGGAGGCATCAGTTGAAAGTCCTATGAAGGTGCCTTATTTGTCTTTATTGTTGGTGCATGAACCGATACAAAGTCCATTAGTGAGGTACAGTGACCAATAAGGAGAGTATATGGGTGAGGCAGAAACAACAAGTTTTTGTGACCATGGAGAGGCGTCATCAACAAATCCATAATGGTAGATTACCAGATGATCCATTTGTGACACAAGATGAGAGAGAGTTTTTTAAAGTCATTCCATTATGAGGTGATCATCATAAATAATTTATGGTGCATACATATTTATTCTAGGGTACAACAAAACCTTCTTTTTGGGTGAATGTTTTTGATGTAGAGCCCATTGACGAGATTTTTTAGGCATTTCCCATCAGGCTCTAATAATATGTATGCTCCCTTGATGAGGAATTGTTTGAAAATATATGTACCTTTCCATAATTTCTTGAACTTCCTAGGTCGTAAAGCTTCTTGGGAGACATCATAGCATAGGACTAATTCTCCCTTAGTAAATGATGGAGGAGTGATGCTATGGTTAAATGACACTTTGACCCTATTATTGTGGGATTAATTTTTTTGGAGAGACTCTTGTGCCTTGTGCATGTAGCATTGGAAAATATTGCATCTCTTGACTACTTGGATGGAATTGTGAAATATGGTGAACCAGAAGTAACCGACGCGTAGTAATTTTTGAGTCGTGGCCATCCTCGAGAGGTGGCCACCGCAAGCCCCAGTGTGAGAGTTGTTTAGTACTTGCTAAAATTGGTCATTAGTGAGGCATCTACAGGGGATGGTGTCGACACCTCGTCGATAAAGGACATCCCATAACGTAAGGTATCGGTGGGTTTGATGGCGTATGCGCCTTCATTCTTCATGAGTTATCAGAGGTTTGAAATTTTGAGTTCGTAGTAAGAGTAGGATATCACCATACACAGGGTCCTCCATTGACACTAAGAAATGGTGTTTGTCTAGTAGTGCATCATTAACGGGGGATCCTTGGGTCTCTGTTGGAAGATCTATGATTAATTCAGGGAGGATCATTGTCTTTTTTCTTTTAAGGGTGCTCAATTTCAGATCAAATTTTTGTAATATAACTACCCATTGGGCTTATTTATGATTCATGATACAACGAGTGAGAAAACATTGCATGGGGTTCATAGCCACTATGATAGTGGTGGTTTGAAGGATGATATAGTGTCAAAGAATTTTTATTGCATGTGCTAAGGCTAAGGATGTTTTTTTCTTCTGGCTCATACTTTGATGCAGGCCTAGATAATTTTTTTCTTACAGAATAAATTTCTTGTTCCCTATTGTCTTGTCTGTCTTGGAATAGCACCCTAGCAATGGCTACATCAAATGAAGATAGATATAGGGTGTATTATTTATTGTGGTCGGCTGCGCTAATCAAAGTATCTGAAGACAATGCATTTTTTAAAGCTTCAAATGATTTTTGAGCATGTTCATCACATTGGAAAGGGATGCATTGACAAAGTAGATGCAAGAAGCCCTGCACGCAATTAGTGTAGTCAGGGAAAAAGTGTTGTAAGAAGCTAGCCTTACCCTATAAGCTTTATAACTACTTCATTTTTTTGGAGATGGTACTTATTTTATTTCCTGGAGTTTGCGAGGGTTGAGTCTAATACCTTGCTGGGAGATGATGAATCCCAATAGTATTATGAAATTAACCCATAAAATACACTTGAGAGAGTTCAAACATAGGTTATATTGTTGACATCACTGAAAAACCGGGTAAAGGTCTTCCAAATGGTCAACACATATCTCGGATCGTATAGTGAGGTCATATTAATAGGTGAGGATGGGATGAGCCAAGTCCTAAAAGATGTAGTTCATGGCCAACTGGAAGGTGGCACCAACAATTTAAAAGAAAAATGGAATAAATTGGTATGTGAAGGTACCCCAAGCGGTGGTAAATGTGGTTTTGTACCGATTCTTGTGGTGAATCTAAATCTAATCATACATAGAGAATCCATCCATAAAGGATATGGCATCATGACCAGCACACACATAGATGATTTGGTCGATGAATGGTGTGGGATAATTTTCTTTGGGACAGGATTTGTTCAAATCTCAAAAATTGGTACAAGCATGGATGGTGCCCTATCTTTTCTTGGTGACTAAAGGGTTAGAAACCCAAGTCGTGTAAGAGATCGAATAGATAAATATTGATTTGTGGATTTTATCAATTTCTTGTTTGATTTCTTCTACCTTATGGGGTTGTAATTAATGTTGTTTTTGTTAGACGGGATGGGCACCGAGCCATCTATAAATATGGTGTTCCACATTAGTGGGACAGATTCCTGGCATCTGCAAGTTATCCCATGCAAAAATAACCCTATATTATTACAACAGGGAGGTGTATCAGGCTACTTCTTCTGGAGAGAATGTTGCCCCCATGGAGATTTCTTTAACCTTGCTAGGTCTTTTCTAAATATTCACCTTAATGGTAGGTGAAATATTTGGCATGTTTCTTTCCTCAAACGCATCGTGTGCCGCGATGGGATTTTTGAACCAATATACTTTCCCTGATGGTAGGAAATGCTTAGATTATATGGCGTAATACATGGTTTAGTGCATTGCTAGGTACAAATGTTTTTTTAGGTAGAAAAAAGGAATAGTGGTGCATCACATCCCATGAAAATTTAGGTTTCATCATGGCCTCCAGAATATCTTCATCTAAGTGAAAAATATTATCTAAAGTTGAATTGGTTTGTGTGAGGTCTTGAGGAGGGAGTTCAGGCCTAACAATTCTAGTTGAAAAGAAAGAATATGATTCGATTGTTGATGCTGTAGAACCAAGAAAAATTGACAAGGAGTAGATATCATGGTTCTACACCATCAGAGGTATAACAAATAATAAAGTAGTTTTATCATTCTCGACACCGAAAAAATTAGGAGTAGACAACACAAATCATTATTCCCATGGATGATGAGATGAATCGTGTGTGATGTTTCTTGTCATCAACATTAGGTGGTGGAAGAATTTCCCTACTGTTTGGTTTTTACTGAGTGAGGGAGAGTTTATAACCCCACGTAATGTGGAATATGAAATGCATAAAGGTTTTTCTTAAAGTTTTTTATTTTCCGCATTATGTTTCAAAGTTTTAACTTTGGGTAAATTTTTTTATTTACTGTGGAACATTTTATTTTAAAAGAAACTTTTATTATATATTTTTCATAATATATATTTTAAATATTTTACATTTACAATATATATGAATATTTTAGTGTTATATATATATATATATATATATTGTAAATATTTTACATTTACAATATATATGAATATTTTAATGTTATATATATATATATATATATATATATGTCGTGAGTGCATTTTTAGCACTACGTGGTGCGTATTATGCTCGAAGACAGAAACAAAGACAGAGAAGAGCATTGTGTGCATAGCAATGAATAGAAAAGACAGAGAGAGGAGAAAACATTTTTTTTGTTGAAGCGTTGTATTGTTGTAGTAGCTGAAGTTTTATTTTGTGAATCTAGAACATCAGAGTTTTGAAGAAAACATTTTGTATTAGTCCAACATTTTATTTTAATTAAATAGAATTTACATTTCATCTCTCTGTGTTCCCAATTTTTATTTTATCTCTGTCTTATGGAAGAGGAGTTTTATTTCCTCTGTGTGTTCAGAATTGCTTAGAAATTTCAACATGGTATCGGAGATATTATAGGCACTCAATGAATGAATCAGAGATCTCTCTTCACTGCAGAAGCTGTAAGAAGTTTTTTGAAGCATATTTCTTTAGCAGAGAAAACTTCTCTTTGTTTACACAATCAAAAGAGTTTGATCATCTCGTTTGTTTTTTAACACAGTCAAGAAAAATGCCGTGTTTGCGCAGTTATGATGGCGGTATCAGGCACCAGCCTAAAGAATCCCCAACTTCCACAGTTTAATGGGAAGAACCATGAATATAGGGCAATCATGATGAGAGCCTTGTTTTCTTCATATGACATATAGGAGCTAGTTGAGAATGGTTGCCTAGAACCAGCACACGCAGCAGTGCTAGCTTCTTTGATAGCAGCAAAAAGAGACTTGTTAAGAGATAATAGGAAGAAGGACTCCAAAGCCCTTTTATATCTATTTCATTCATTACACGAGATTATTTTCCCAAGGATTGCAATAGAAATAAAGTCTAAGGAGGCATGGGATATTCTCAAAAGAGCCTATCAAGGCATGGAGAAGGTGAAGACAACAAAGCTGCAAATGCTAAGGAGATATTTTGAAACTCTCAGTATGAAAGAGTCTGACACTATAGACTCATTATTCACTCATTTTATTGGGTTGGTTATGCAGATAAGGTCTCATGGAGAGACACTTGAAAAAAGAAGAATAGTGGAGAAAATCTTGAGAAGTCTACCCTCAATATTTGATGCCATAGTAGTGGAAATAGAAGAGACAAAGGATCTCTCACTATTTACAGTGGATGAGCTTAAGGAATCCTTGATGTCTCATGAACACAGACTGAAAAAAGGAAGAGATTCCTCATTGGAACATGCTTTCAAGACTCAAATGTATTTTGGTTGAGGCAAAGGTTAAGGGAGAGCAAACAACAGAGGAAGAGGAAGAAGCCAAAACATCGGTGGAAGAAATAGCCCTGCAAGTTCTAGTGGAAGGGGCAACAACCAGAACTAGAATGAAGGCCCAATCCAACATCATGCTCATAACAAAGGTATGCTGAATCCCAAGTCCAATGTCATTATTGCAAGAAATATGGGCACTATGCCAATGAATGTAGGAAAAATAAAAATGACATGAATAATAGGAAGAATGCTAATTTTACAAAAGAAGAAAAGAACTAGAAGAATGTGATGTTAACATGTAATGTAGCACAAGATAGAGAAGATTATGTATGGTTCTTAGACTCAGGTTGGAGTAACCACATGACTAAAAACATAGAAATGTTTTCAAATCTAGATGAAAATGTAAAATCTGAAGTAACAATAGGGACTGATAGTAAGGTATCTGTCATGGGAAAAGGAAGAGTAAGTATCCTAACAAGAAAAGGAGAACATAAGTTTTTTCTAGATGTATATTATGTACCTAGCTTAAAATGTAATATTTTGAGCATTGGACAACTGATAAACAAGGGATAAAATATATTCTTTAAATATGATGTGTGCACAATCATGGACATACCTCCAAGCAAGAAATTAATTGCAGAGGTGAAGATGACAAGAAATAGGATGTTTCATCTCAAGCTCAGAACAGACTTGAAGGAAGGAAGAAATGTAGCAGCTGTAACACAAGAGGTCTTTCAAGAGGAAGTGAAAGATGAAAACTGGTTATGGCACTTGAGATTTGGACATCTCAATTTTGGAGGCCTGAAATTATTGCATAGAAAGGGAATGGTAAAATGATTACCACTGATTGAGAAACCGGATAGCCTTTGTGAAGGCTTCATCTTGCGAAAATAACACAGAGAAAGATTTCCAGTAGGGAAGAGTATAAGGGAAAAGGCACCCTTAGATATTGTCCACTAAAATTTGCGTGGACCAATGGAAATGCCATCCTTAGCTGGCAACAAATATGTTTTGACATTCATGGATGATTACACTAGAAATAAATGGGTGTATTTCCTAAAATAGGAGAGTGAAGTGTTTGAACATTTCTGCCACTTCAAAGCTCTTGTTGAGAACCAGAGTAGGTACTACATCAAAGTGCTAAGAACTGACAGAGGTGGAGAATACATCTCCAAAGAGTTCCTACATTTCTGTAGGTAGAAGGGCATACATAAGAAATTTACCACAAAGTACACACCACAGCAAACGGTGTTGCAGAAAGGAGGAATAGGACCATCATGGACATGGTCAAAAGTATGTTGAAGGAAAAAAAATTTCCAAATGAGTATTGGGCTGAAGCTATCAATTGTGCAACATATATCTTGAATAGATGCCCAACCAAAGCTGTCATGAACAGAGTTCTGGAAGAAGCATGGAGTGGAACAAAGCAGTTTTTCACTCACGTGAAAGTTTTTGGATGTGTGGCTTATGCACATGTCCCAGATCAATTAAGAAAGAAGCTTGACAGTAAGGGGGAGAAGTGTATCTTTGTTGGATACAGTGATGATTCCAAGGCATAAAAGCTCTATAATCCATCCCCCAAGAAAGTAATAATAAGCAGAGATGTGCAGTTTATTGAAGAAGAAGCTTGGGATGGAAGATTAGAGAAAATAGTGAATGTGAAGACATGTGTGTCTCACGAAGAACAAGAGGAAGGGACAACATTAAATAATCCCTCCTTGGTGGCTCTTCCTCCACCACCACAAGCACAAAAAACCACACCACAATATGGAAATATAACAGCCTTGAGAAATCAAGGAAGTGCTTCTCCAAGCACACCACAGGGAACTGAAAGTCCCTCGAGTTCAAGTGGAACTCCAAGTAAACCAAGAAGACCAAGATTCACCAATCTGAGTGAGATTTATGAACAAGGAGAGGTAAATGGTAATACTGGTATTAACTCTTTATTTGCTTTGAATTTTCATGTTGATGACCCAATTCATTTTGAAGAAGCTGGAAAAGAAGAAAAATGGATTGAAACAATGAATGAAGAGATTGGTGCAATAGAAAAGAGTAATACATGGGAGTTAGTGGACCTCCCTAAAGGTAAAGAAGTCATTGGAGTAAAATGAGTCTATAAGACCAAGAGAAATGGTGAAGGCAAGATTGAAAGGCACAAATCAAGACTTGTTGTCAAATGCTAAAAGCAGCAACAAGGAAGAGATTATGAAAAAAAAATTGCATAGGTTGCAAGGATGGAAACAATGAGAATAGTGTTGTCCATAGTAGCACAAAAAAAATGGAAGGTTTATCAAATGGATGTGAAAACTGAATTCCTGAATGGAGTGTTGAAAGAAGAGGTATATGTTGAATAACCTCCAGGCTATGAGATTGAAGGCCAAGAGCACAAAGTATGAAAATTGAAGAAAACTCTTTATGGGTTGAAGCAAGCACCGAGAGCATGGTACAATAGGATAGATGCTTACCTGACTGAAGATGGATTTGAGAAATGTGATGGAGAACCCACAACATACATAAATGAAAATGATGGTAAGATTCTTATTGTTGTTTTATATGTAGATGATTTAATCTTTACTCGCAATGAGGTTTCTCTCATTGCTAATTTTAAAGCAGTCATGAAGAGTGAATTTGAAATGACTGATTTGGGTTTTTTGAGATATTTTATTGGAATAGAAGTAGAGAAAAATGAAAATGGGTTTTTATTTCCTAAGAAAAATATGTTGAAGAAGTGTTGAAAAGATTCAACATGCAGAACATCAAGACATTTATAACTCCAACTGTCACGGGGTTAAAATTGAGCAAAGAAGATCACAACAAGAATGTCGACCTGACATTCTATAAAAGCATAGTTGATAGCCTCATGTATTTGACTGCAACTAGGTCGGATATTATGTATGTTGTAAGTTTAATTTCCATATTCATGGAAACACCAAAAGAGACTCATTATAAGGCATCAAAGAGGATTCTATGGTATGTGAATGGAACGAAGGGGTATGGTATTTTATACTCCCCATTTGAAAATTTTAAATTGATTGGTTACACTGACAGTGATTAGGCTGGAAGTGTAGATGACTGGAAGAGCACATATGGATATGTGTTTCATTTGGGATCGAGAGCCATTTCATGGGCTTCCAAGAAGCAACCAATAGTTGTTTTATCAACAACAGAGGCAGAATATGTGGCAGCAACAACAACAACATGCCAAGCAGTATGGATGAGAAGGATGCTCAGAGATTTATGTCATGAACAGGACAAAGGAACAACAATTTATTGTGACAATAACTCAATGATAGCTTTATCAAATAATTTTCTCTTCCAGAAGAGAACAAAGCATATCGATGAAAAATTTTATTTTATAAGAGAACTGGTTAATAATGGTGAGATTTTTTTGCAGCACTGCAGGACAGAGGAAAAGTTGGCAGATATCCTCACAAAGCCATTAATGCAGAAGATTTTTAACTATCTCAGGAAATGCCTGGGTATGTAAGAAAGAAACAGTTGTAATTAAGGGGTTGTGTTGGAATTTAATTCCAACTCCCTGCACACAAAAGATGGATGCACGCAAAAGCAGAAGAAGGACGACGAGAATTTAAGTCTGATGTGAATTTTGGAAAGGATAGCGAAGGCGGCAATAATCTCCAGTTCTGATCTTCACGTAACCACAAACTTATCTTCAGTAGCTACCGCATTTAACACTAACCAACCTCATTTAACACACAACAACAACATTCCGGGTGGCATCCAAAATGAGCTGCAAAGGGTGAAGACAACCCATCGAAGGAGGTGACATCACCTTCCTCCAGACCAATGAAAAGAGTTCCGGGGGGATAAGGAAATAAGCATTGGCAAATTTTTATAACCCCACGGACAGTGGAATATGAAATGCATAAAGTTTTTTCTTAAATTTTTTTTATTTGCAGCATTATGTTTTAAAGTTTTAACTTTGGGTAAATTTTTTTTATTTACCGTGGAACATTTTATTTAAAAAAAAACTTTGATTATATATATTTCATAATATATATTGTAAATATTTTATATTTACAATATATATGAATATTATAATGTTTTATATATATATGCCGTGAGTGGATTGTTAGCACTGCATGGTGTGTATTATGCCCGAAGGGACAGAGAAGAGCACTATGTGCGTAGCAATGAATAGAAAAGACAGAGACAGCAGAAAACATTCTTTTTGTTGAAGCGCTTTGTTGTTGTAGGAGCTGAAGTTTTATTTTGTGAATCTAGAACACCAGAGTTCTGAAGAAAAAGTTTTGTAATAGTCAGCAATTTATTTTAATGAAATAGAATTTACATTTCATCTCTCTGTGTCCGCCATTTTTTTATTTTATCTTTGTGTTGTGGAAGAGAAATTTTATTTCCTCTGTGTGTTCAGAATCATTCAGAAATTTCAACACTACAAATCTATAACTTGGATTCTATAGCGTGGAATTGGTAGCTTACCTAGAAACATTTTTACTACTTCCTAATGACTAAGTTGTATAGTCGAGTATACTCAAATAAAACCCATGATATTATCCACCATTAAGTGGGTTTTTCCTCTTGAACATTTTAGAGCGAGGATTTGAAGGAACACACTCCCCTCAAGCAAAAAAAGATAGTGTAAGTGACTCTGGTTAGTCAATTCATTCTAAAAGCTTAAACTGTCATAGCTACCACTACCTGGCCTGTTGAAAAAATGTACTAAGAAAGTATTTCTCATGTATATACGTAGCAATGTTGACTAGCCTTCAGCTACGGCCAAGAATTCTCTAAAACCTCAATAATGTCGCTGATTTGCCTGTGTGCGAGGTCTCAGCAAATGCAAAAATGGGTGGAGGAAGTGTTTGGTGTTATTTTATTGAATTGTACGACGCGTGTTATTGATAACTTGTCAAAGAAAGAGTGAGAGTACTTTTGATAGCAACCAGGTAGAGATAGTGAAATGACATTTTTTATTGATAACTTGTCAAAGAAAGAGTGAGAGCACTTCTAATAGAAACCAGGTGGAGATATTGAAATGACAATTTTTATTGAAAAAAATTCTTAAATAAATTCAAAATTTCCAAAATCTCGTTGCAAAAACTCTCTTTGTCTTTGTCTTAGGGTAAGCATAGACTTATCATGTGGACATGGCCTCCTAGCAACCAATATTTAATATGCTATTAACCTATGTATATGTTCACCATTAGATAATATACTATCTTAAATATAACATGGTTGGATTATATACTTAATTAAATCTATGATAATATACTCACTTAAATTTTACGAGGTTGGATTATATACTTAATTAAATTTAAGATTATATACTAAATTAAATTTAACAGTGAACATATATAACAGCAGCTCATTAATAACTCAATAACAAGCTCTTAATACAATACCAATTTATTGATGAGTCAATAACACAATAAATATTAATTTGCTTTAGAAATGCCTATTGAATTATGTATATTCCCATGATTGAATAATATATCTAACTCCAATCGAACAGTAATGAACATGTATAAACTCCAGCCCATTAATCGGTCAATACCACACCCTTAATACAGTATTACTGGCGCTTATGTATATGCCCACCCATAATTGAATAATATACTTACTTAAGTCTAACCATGAGCACATACAAACTCAGCCAATTAATGGGTCAATACCACACCCAGAGCATTGATAGTTCAACAGCCCAATAAATATTAGTTGCAATAAATATTATTTACCCTTAAAAGTGACCAGATTGCATTATGATTCGGCGTGGGCATGATCATGGAGTCAGTCATTTCTTCAGAGTGTGGTGCTTGAATATGATGATTTATTCCTCTTTCCTTCCATGTGAATGCACCTCGTCACCAGTCACCCTCGAATCGTCTAACAGTTCTACGTTAAAAATTGTACAATTTCCAATGAAAGATGGATACTGTCATTGAAGGAAGTAGCAGAACCGGCCAAGGATTGGGAATCTGGATTGCAACGTATACCAAGCAAGTCACTTTCTTACGACGATCCAACAACACAATTTGAATTAATAGAGAATACGAGCCATTGATATGGTCATTAATAGATGCACTTTGACAAATAGAGAAAACGTTCCAGTAATATAGTAATCAGCAAGATAGCATTCCATTGATATAGTAATCAGCAAGATACTACTTACATCATGTTATATTCAAACTGTATTCGTTATTGAATGCAATCTCTGCAACCTAGACAGATTATGACAATTTACCTATGCAATTTTTAATGCTAATGCTATCACGTTTCAACCATGTACTTTTTAATGACAAAGCTCTGAGGGATTCTGAGAGAGCTCTGAGGGATATACAATCCTCCGGGAGGTCAGCCAAAAACGTTGAAATAGCATTGAACATTGTCACGTTTTAGATAGGATTTTTTTTTAAATGTTAAAAACACTGCAATGTAGTATTAAATCTTCTGTATGGGCTGGTACATAGTGTAGTTTAAAATTTTGTAATACTCAGATATTTTTAGACTTCAAAGTAATTTTAACTTGAAAGGTGTATGTCTAAGTTTACACAAATTTTTTTTTTTAAATACTTATATTATATTATATTATTATTATTATTTTTAACCAATTTCTACGTATTTCAAGGTTAATTTGACTGCGTGAGGGTATTTGGATGATAGAAATTTCATCGTTAATTTGCCTGCGTGAGAATAGTAAGTGCAGTAAAATAGATAGCTCAAAACTCAAAACTCAGACAGTTCTACGGCCTCTTCAACCGACAGCAGCCAAACTCAGGCACTTGGATTTTACACAAACCCAGTGACTCTTCACCATCCAACTCTAATCGCTGGGGATCAATCGGTTTCTGACTATGCGCCTGTGACAAGCAACGCATGGCGTCATCGAGCTCTCGCTTGAGTCTCCGTTCTTCCGCCTCCGCCATGGCCTCCCATCTCATCTTGCAGGCAGAGTTTTACGGACCCTTCTCAGCACCGGAGTGCTCACAACAGAAAACAACGAATTTCTACGGCGTTCAGATTTTTCTCCAAGGCCGCCCATTTCAAGGCCTCTTCATCGTCTTCAACATCTCTACTGCTCGAGGATCTGGAGAACACATCATCCCCTCCTCTCCAAATTCCTGAAGCGCTGTTCCGCTTGCTCCCGGCCCTCCATATCTCAGAAGCAGGGATCCCGGACCAGACGAGGTCCGCCGATAGATTCAAGCTCGCAAGCGTGATTTCTTCAATTTCCGGCGCTGGTTGCAAACAGAAGAAAACAGCGGTGAACGCGAATGTGAAGTCCACAGGACTCGAAACCGCGCAATGAGTCCTCTGAATGCTGCGGACATGGTGGGATTTCAGCCGAGCGCAGATCCAAAAACTCCAGTCCTGTGCAGATCCAAAGAAACCAACCTCGTGAGGATGGCACGCTGTTGGAAGAGCCTCATAACCTTAATGTAATTATTTGTATCAAGAGTAAATCGATGGTAGCATCCCGCTGGCAAGAAATCATATTCTATCTGCTCCTTTGACCGCTCCTCGAAGCATTATCTGACTAGTCGCTCACCAGACGGTTGCCACACACAGGGATTGACTCAATTCCACCGTCGCTCGGCAATCTCACTTATCTGAAAACACTCCGTCTCCTTTTCCAACATGCTCAGCGGTCCGATCCCTCTTGAGGATCCGCAGTCACCAGAAAAAATGATCGAGCAGTGATGATAGAGAAACAAAAAAAACAATACATATACTTTTTTATTTCCATGGGCCTAAGAGGGACCAAGGCCAGGCTCAAACTGGCTCCAATACCAACTTAGAAACGGAGCCTACAAGCTCTATGTTTTATTAATCAAATCAAGTTAGTAATCAAATCAAGTTACATTACTACATGAGGTAGAGAAGGTATATTAGATGCACAATAATTTGGTTGAGAAAATATCTCAACCTCACATCAAACTAGAGACTAACCTTTAAATAGGAACACACTTTATACATACACACTCTATACATAGAGAGAACCACAACTGAAGACAAGTAGGAATTACATATTTCAAAAGAAATGTCTATCCCCTTACTCAGGCAAATAATGAAAATTAACGGTGAAATGTCTATATTAATATCCTAGAAAAAAATCGAATTTTGATCGAATAATTCTATGTACGAACCGGATTCCCGAATTTCCCGAATTTCGGTATTTTTTTCTCTAATACTCGCGAATTTGATAACTATGATTTAGACAAATGTAACCTTTTATCTATATAATTTTTGATACCTAAGCTATCAACTATATAGAATCCTTTAGGATATCTGCTAAAAGCATTACTATATAGTAATGACATTAAACATTATATGAGATAGCATATAACTTGTGGTAATTATTTTTAATATATATTGAAAAATTTAAAAATAATTTAAACTTAAAAGATGTGTATTTAGTCTCATATCATGTTTGGTAGAACATTAAGTGATTATTTATGTCTTCCTAAAGGATATAAAATCCTATGAGATGTCACCCAAAAATGTTGAAATAGCATTGAATCTTCTTTATGGGCTAGTGTATAGTGTATTTTAAAATTTTGTAATACATATCTATTTTTGTATTTCAAAGTAATTTTAACTTAAAAGGTGTATGTCTAATTTCACACAACCGTTGTTCCAAATAATTATATTATATTATATTTAAATTCTTTTTTTTTATTTCATACAAGTTTCACAATTTAGATAGATGCGACCTTTCATCTTTATAATTCTTAATGTTGAAGTTGTCAACTATGCAGGATCCTTTTAGATTATTTCTAACAAAGTTTCTATATAGCAATGACATTAAACATTATATGAGGTAGTATATAGCTTAGTGTAACTCTTTTTAATATACATATTGTTAAATTTGAAAATAATTTAAACTTAAAGATGTATATGTTGTCTCATACAATGTTTGATTTCAATGTTTCTTAAGGCATAAAGTGGTTATTTATGTCTTCCTAAGGGATATATAATCCTATGAGATGTTAGTGAAAACCATTGAAATAGCTTTGAATACAAGAAATTTTTAGATAGGATCTTCTTAGATGTAACTTAAGAACACTGAAATGTAGCATTAAATCTTCTCTATGGGCTAGTACATAGTGTAGTTTAAAATTTTGTGTTACATATATATTTTTGGATTTGAATGTAATTTTAACTTAAAGGTGTATGTCTAATTTCACACAAATTTTTCTCTAAATACTTATATTATATTATATTCAAATTATTTTTATTTCATACAAGTTTCCTAATTTAGATAAATGCGACCTTTCATCTATATAATTTTTAATGCTGAAGTTATCAACTATATAAGATCCTCTTAGATGTGTTCTAAAAACACTACTATATAGAAATGACATTAAACATTATATGAGGTATTATATAACTTAGTGTATATCTTTTTAATATACATGTTGTTATGTTTGAAAATAATTTGATTTTGAAGATGTATACCCAGGCAATGTTTGATTAAGTGATTATTTATGTCTTCCTAAATAATAGCCCCTCATTGCTTGTAATAAATTCTTTTTCAGAAGGGAGAATTTTATCTTATTTGTTTTATTGTTATATAAGGGTAGTGACGAAGTTGCTTATGGTTTATTCATGTTCAATATATATCTTCTTTATTAGTTTGTGCAATGTTGTTAAAATAGTTGTGAATGTCTTTTCCTATTATTTTTCAACATGTCATTTCTTATAAATGTGTATTTTTTGTTGAAAAAACAACAATTTGATGGTCACTTGTGCCTTTCACCTATGTAGTTTTTAATGAGAAAACTATAAAAAATGTAGCATCCTCTTGGATATGAGCTAAGGACCCTGCAATGTAGCATAAAATACTATATGGGGAAGTACATAACATAGTTTATATTTTTGTAATATACACATTTTTTGATTTAAAAGTAATTTGATCTTAATTATGTATTTAATTTAAGTATGAATAATCTCAGACAATATGCATATCATAGTATATTCAAATTGTACTCCTTATTTAATACAATCTTTGCAACCTAGAGAGACGTGACCTCTCACCTACTTAATTTTTAATGTCAAAACTATCAATGACATAGGATCCTCTTAGATGTTGGCTAATAACCCTATAATACATCCAAGGACCCTACAATATTTCATTAGCATTAAATATTGTATGGGATAGTACATAGTGTAGTCTAACTCTTTGTAATATACAACTTAACCTAGAAAATACTTTAAACTAAAAAATGTATACTTAATCTCATACAATGTTTTTTTTTTTGAAATTTTCTAAATCATTCAGTGATTATTGAGAATTCTCCTAAATAATAGCCCCACATTGCATGCATGAAATGCGTTTTCAAAAAGGAGAGCTTGCTCTTGCTTCCTTATTACATTGTTACATAAGGGTAGTGGTGAAGTTTCTCATGGTTTATTCAAGTTCAAAATTAGTTGCTTATTATTTTTTAAAATTTTGGTAAAATAGTGGTGCATGTCTTCTCCGATTATTTTTTAACATGTCTTTTCCTATCAATGTGTAATTGGTGATGTTATTTCGGTAATATTTTGATATATTTCTTTATTTACATATGTAATGAGTATCAAAACATTTGTTATGACATGTGAATTAGATAAATTTAATTAAAAGTAAATTTAATTTTGTAAGAAAATTTATTTGACACCTTACACATATTTAAAGAAATACATTATATTTAACCCTAGAGAAAACTCATCATTATTACTCTTTTTTGAAATAATAAATTCCAATTCCATCTCCATTGGGTTAACTTATTAGAGCCGGTTTTCTCAAAAGATTAGAAGTACATAAATAAGAATAGTTTCCCTTGCAATAATGGATACAACCAATACAAAAGTCCTAGTTATTTGAACATTAAAATACCCTTACATTTCTATGTATTCTTTCTATTAAAGATATAATGCATGAAACAAAGAAATCTATCAAAAATCTCAAAAACTAAGGGGTCTCATAAGCTCTTAACCTAAATAAATTTTAATGGTTCTTTGGTGTTGCTCTAAGGGTTTCTATGATCCCATCCTTGCTTCTAAATGTTGATCATTATTTTGAGGCTCCAACAACTAAGATTTAAGGTTTAATTTGAAGCATAAAGAGCCATACAAACATATGAGCCCAAACCACTCTGGGTGATCTCTAATGAGTCAAATAAAAAATAAAAGCACTTAAAAAGCATTGGTATTTAATGTTTCAACTAAGTAAATATGTTTTTAGCAACGATTAATGGAGATTAAAGTGCTTGACAATTTTATAAGTTATGAGAAAAATCTCTAAGTTGAGAGGTTTGATGGCTTCCAAAGCCAACAATTTGCCTCACTAGCCAAAATCACTAAAATTTGATTTGCACAAACAAAGAGGTATATCAAACATTTTTTTTAAGCAACTTAAGTTAAAAAGAAGGAAATTTTTGGTCCATAAGGCTAACAACTTAAAGTCATTTAGCCTTTTGTGGTTAATGATTTATCTCCAAGAAAACAAGGAGTCTACTTAGTGTTGCCTACTTTTGTCTCTTTGCAACTAGCCTCTTTCGCTTGATTACTTAGTGATTGGTCTCATATTGGTCCAATGAATCACTCAATAACTCAATACTCCTTTTTTGTTGGAAATTTACTCCTTAGCATTTTATTAAATGATTTGATTCCTCGTTGTAGTTTCTTATTACCTAATAAATGAAATAATGTATCCACTTAATTCTCAACATTATCATTCATCCCTATTTCTTGATTATTCTCATCTATAAATATTTTCTTTTAACTTATTCTTTTCGCTTTTGTTGTGTTTTAGATGTATATAAATAGCCACAACCATGGAAGATCCAACAAGTAATTTACACATTTGCTAAACATGAGTATAACCCCTCTTAAAAGTGGTTTGTAAAATTTAATATCCATTGTTTCAAACCTAAGAAATCAATAAACTATTAAAAAAAATAATCTACATATAAAATAATTGCGTTGATATGTTTTGGATCGATTGATAATATTGTATGAAAATCCTGATTTCTTTGAACTAGAGAAAGAAGATCTTTCCATTACTTTAAATCGCACTTTTTATTTTAATTTGATTTTTTATCTCATAAATAAATAGTTTGCTTCATAAAAAAAAATTATCCTTGTAAGATTTAGTCAGTGGATGATTTGGATTCCATACAAATCCCTTCCTTGCCAGCCTTGTGGTTGCGATTCTTCTAATTTATTGTTCCTTACATCTAACATATTGATCTCATATTTCATATTTATTGAACGTATGGACATAATAAAAATTGATTTTGGCATTAATACGTTAGAATAAGAAAAACAGGTCCATTCACATCCGAGGGCCTTCGACTTCATATGACTGTTGCAGCGCCAACAACAATAGAGGTCAAATTCCACAATAATTTCATTCGTTTGAGGATAACTTTGTAGATAAAAATAGTTTTGTCGGAGTCGGCATCTTATAGTGTTCTATCACAATAATTAACGGACTGTATCTTATTCAAAAGTACTAAAGGTCGAAAGGTCAGCCACTCGGCTCCGGGATATGTCGGGCTGTAATATTGACCGAGTTGGATCGTGAGCATTCATCCAGCTATGTATTATAAATTTCTCTCTCATTTGTATTCAGGGTTGAAATTTTAAGAGGGTTGGAATTTCGTTTTTTCATTACTAGTTAGATATATATATAAAAAAAAAAAAAAAAAAAAATAAATAAATAAATAAATAAATAAAAATAAATAAAAAATTGAATTTTATGCTAACTTCAAAAAATGTTAGGTTTAAAATTTAAAAAAATTAAATTTTGAATTTTATACTAACTTTAAAGAATGTTATATTTAAAATTTTGCAGTTGAGGTATGATGTTTTAATAGTAAATTAATCTTTCATCAATAAAATTGTAATTAAAAACACATTGATATTAAAAAAATATTTTCCATATTACAAGAATTATTGAATTCTTAATCGTAATTTGGAATTGCATGAAATACTCAATAAAATCTCTATAACACAAAAAAAACAAAATTCCTTATTGAATGTCTTAAACTTCTTAAAAATAAACATTGATTGATATGTTAAAAAAGTTGTCTTAAACAACACTGAACAAAGTGTTATATTTATAAGTATATCATTAAAAAAAAAACTAATTTTTTTTTTTTTTATTTAAATATATTGAGAATTTCAACAAAAGAAATGTAAAATATCCACAAATTGATTTTAAAGCAATAACCTAAAGAAGAAAATGAATGAAAATTTTAAAATGGAGAAAGGGGTGATTAAATAGCAACCATCTATTTATTTGAAACTGTTGCTACCTTATTTTATTGTCCCTATCCAAAAGTGAGTTGAATGATAAAATATGACAGTATAATATTAGATTTCAAAATAACTATTGTTATTTAACCATAGTAGAACATTCTAAACTAATAAAATAATATAGCTTAAAGAAAATTAAAATTTGATCAATTATGGAAAAGACAAAGATTTTGGAATAGGTATTGTTATTTAAACTTTGTGGAAACATTCTAAAATAACAAAACAATATAGTTTAAAGAAAATTAAAAGTTGATCAATTATGGAAAAGAAAAAAAAACTCATTATTTTTTTATTATGATGAGTGATTCATATATAACAGGATTGAAAATACAAAATAATTTAGTTTAACGAAAATTAAAAGTTGATTGATTATGGAAAAGACAAGAAAAAAAAAAAACCAATTGGTTTTTTACTATGTTGAGTGATTCATATATAACAGGATTGAAATTATAGTTATGTTTTATTTTTTATTTGTGAGATTCATGAGAAACATAATGTTGTAAAATAGATAAATGAAAAATATCATGAGTTTTATGCAAATGGGGTGGTAGTACAAAACGATAAGCAACTGGTCCAATCTTCTCATTGATTCTAAAAGGTCCTATAAACTGAGGTGACCACCTTTTCCCGCTCCCAAACCGTATGGTGCTTTTTTTGGGTCGAATACGAATAAAAACTTGGTTCCTCGCCTAATAACTACGATCAGTTCTATGTGCATCGGCATAACTCTTATGTCTATCTTGTGCTTCCTTTAACCTTTCTCGAATCCTTCTTGTCTGTTCCTCCATTTCTTGTACCAACTCCAGCCCAACTATTACTTGGTCCTATAACTTTTCCCAACTCAATGGTGTCCTGCATGGCCTCCCATATAGAGCTTGATAAGGAGATATCCCAATGGAAATATGGTAACTATTATTATAGGCAAACTCTACCAATGGTAAGTACCTTTCCCACTGAGTCTGATTACCTATAACGTACATTCTGAGGATGTATTCCATAGCCTGATTTACTCTTTTAGTCTTTCCGTCTGTTTCTGGATGACATGTAGTGCTTAGGTTCAACTGAGTCCCCAATGCTCACTGCAAACTTGTCCAAAACCTAGATGTAAAGCGAGAGTCTCTATCATAAATGATCTTTGTGGGTAACCCGTGTACTCGAATAACTTCATTTATAAAAAATCGTGCCACATTAGTAACATCATAACTATCTCTCACTGGGATGAAATGGGCACTTTTGGTAAATTTATCAACTACAACCAATATGGCATTGTGCCTCTATGAAGTGAGTAGCAAACCTACAACAAAATCCATAGAAATGTTCTCCCATTTAGACAGAGGGATGTCATGTGGTTGTAGGAGTCCTGCTGGATGGCGATGATTAGCCTTCACTTGTTGACATTCAAGACATCTGGCGACAAACCGGACTATGTCATGCTTCATGCTTTCCCAAAAGAAGAGTTTATTCATGTCACCGTACATCTTCTTCACTCCAAGATGTGCCCAATAGAGTGCTCTATGTGACTCTTCAAGGATGGTTCTTCTTATACTTCCTTCCTTAGGGATGTACATTATTATTTGAAATATCAATAGTCCATCTTGTTCAAGGACATTACCCTCAAAATTTGGTTCTATCTGCTTCCCACTCTGGAGTGCTGATATAACTTTCAGATACAAACTATCTTCAAAGAGTTTTTCCAACACACGTTCCCTTAAATTAACCCTCAAGGGTACTAAAGAGAAGCTTTGTGGCCTCATTCTTAGTGCATCAGTCACCACATTCTCTTTTCCCTTAATATATGAGATCCAAAAATCATACTCTCATGAATTCAGTCCACCGCCTTTGTCTAGCGTTTAAATCTCTCTGAGTGAAGAGGTACTTCAAGCTTTGATGATCAGTTCTTAACTCAAAGCTTCTCCCAAAGAGGTAGTGTATCCAGAGTTTTAAAGCTAACATCACTACCGATAATTCTAAATCATGGGTAGCATACAATTCTTCATGTTTCTTGAACTTTCTGGATGTGTAAGCTATTAATTTTCCTTCTTGCATTAAGAATCATGGGTAGCATACAATTCTTCATGTTTCTTCAACTTTCTGGATTTGTAAGCTATTAATTTTCCTTCTTGCATTAACACTGCTCCCAATCCTTGCTTTGAAGCATCTGTGCAGATAATGAAGTCCTTTTCCATGTCAGTAACTCGAAAGATTGGTGCACTTGTTAGTAACATCTTTAGTTCGGTGAAGGCGGTGTCACATTCATCTATCCATTCATACCTAACCCCTTTTCATTTTAATGTGGTGATGGGTTTTGCAATCTTTGAAAACCCTTCCTCAAATCTACGGTAATAACCTGCTAGCCCCATGAAGCTACACACCTCATGAGCATTTTTCGGCACTGGCCAATCCATTCTAGCCTTTACTTTTTCCGGGTCAACTGAAATCCCTTCTACTGAAATGATGTGCACAAGATAATGAATTTTCTCTTGAAATAAGGAACATTTTGACAATTTTCCATACAATTGATTTTCCCTTAAGTAGGTTAGCACAACCCTTAGGTGCTCTTCATGCTCCTTTTCATTCTTGGAGTAGACCAGAATATCTTCTAGGAATACTTGCACAAATTGGTCCAAATATTTCTTGAACACACCATTCATGAGACTCATGAATACTGTTGGCGCATTGTTCAAACCAAATGGTACAACTACAAACTTGTAGTGCCCTAACTGAGTCTGAAATGCAGTTTTTTGGATGTCACCTTCCTTAATCCTCAATTGGTGGTATCCGGATCGTAGATCGATCTTAGAGAAAAAAATTTCTCCCTTCATTTGGTCAAATAGTTCATCTATTCTAGTGATTGGGTACCGATTCTTCATGTGCCTCGATTCAAGTCCCTATAATCTATGCATAGCCTTAAGGACCCATCCTTATTCTTGATGAAAATTACTGGTGCACCCCACGGTGAAATGTTAGGTCTAATATATCCCGAGTCTAAAATTTATTTTAACTGCATCTGCAACTCACAAATTTCTAGGGCTGTCATCCTGTAGGGTGTCTTAGAGATTCGTCCTGCACCAGGTTTTAAGTCGATTGTGAAATTGATCTCCCTCAGAGGTGGTAATCCAAGAAATTCCTCATGGAAAACATCCTTGAATTCTAACAAAACTGGGTACTCACCTAGGGAGGGTCCTTTTTGGCCACTTACAGCCTCAACCACATATAGTTTACAACCTTTTTGGAGAGAACGTTTTACCCTCATTGTGGAGATGAATCGCAGGGACACTCCTCTATTGATACCGTAAATCTCAATTGTCCTACCTTAAACATTTAAACAAATCAACTTCTTTTTCAAACAGTCTACCAAAGCTTGATGAGCTTCTAGCCAGTCCATTCCAATGATTACATCGTACGTCCCTAGCTTTGTGACGTATGCCTTCAACTTAGTTGTACACACCCCGAGGTTCACTTGACATTAATTAGCACTAGGTCCTACTGCTTGTTTTATCCCAGAAGCCATTTCAACTTGTTTAAAGTCATCGTGATGATATGCTTCCAACCCACATTTTTCTAGTGTAACTGGTGAAATGAAACTATCTGTAGCACCAGAATCAAACAAAATTTTGACTTTTACATTGTTTATCATACCTGCTATATAGATTCGATGGTGATTTCTTGCTTCCCCCATTTGAGCTTTTCCTCCCCTATGGTTTTTACCTATTTGTAACTCAGGACAATCACGCTGGTAATAAGGTCTCCCACATCCCCAAAAAGTGATGTGAGGTAGACTTCGAACAGAATGTTGTGGAATTATTTGGAAAGAGCTCCTTCCCCTAAGACCCCTACCCCTGCTCGTGTCTCCTCATGTCTGACTGTGATTTGTATGAGCCCTTGAAGATGTCGGTGAAGCTATACTAGAAACCATTGAAATCCCGATTGTCGGCATTCTAGGCACAACCCTATTTCCATATAGTGGTGCGTTGAGACTTCCTCCCCTAGAGAAGGTACGAGGGACCTTCCCCATAAACCTTGGTTGGTGCAGAAAAGTGGTTTTGTTTCCACCTTTTAAGTCTAAGTGCTCTTCAACATAGTGAGCATGTTCAACAGATTCTGCAACTGGGGATGGTTTCCACATCCGTACCATTGCCCAAATATTAGGGTTGAATCCATAAATGAAATGATCTACTTGGCACTGATTAGTGTCCATGTAGGGGACATACTTGACCAATTCCATGAATCTAATCTCATATTCCTCTACTATGCAGTTTCCTTGTACAAAAGCATGGAAGGCTAGACTACTTTTAGTTCTTCATAAAATGCTGGTAGGTACTTCTTTCAGAATCTCTCCTCAAATAGTTCCCAGGCAACTGTGTCAGGAGTGAGGTGTAGTTGACGCTCTAAGTTACCCCACTAGTTTAGGGCACTATCTCTGAGCTGTAATATCACTATTTTAGCTTTTGAATTGGAATTATAATCTCTTAGTGCAAAGCACCTTCTCATTCCCTCTAACCAGGCTTCTACTCGTTCACTAGCATGACCTCCAGCGAACTCTGTGACCTTAATATTTTGGAACTCTCTCGTAATGTCCTTGATTGGATGTCCTCTATTAGAGTCTCTTGACCCCTTGAGATTTCCTAACCTTGATGGAGGGTGCTCTACTTCCACCTCAATTGTTTGGCGCCCTCTAAAGGTGTCATTAATTGCTTCCAGGGAGCATAAGATAAGAGCCAACTTTGGTGATGGAAATGGGTTATTTGTAGGAGGTCCTTGTGATGATCCTCCTCGACCTTGATTTCCTCACGTCTTGACCATTTTTAAATGTTCAATTATATGTTCTATACAAGAATTATTAATGCAACTTAGGATTTGTTCATCCCTAGTTAACTCACACACATATATAATGATAGGTATAAGTTTTTCCTTTACTATGCTTGTAATCAATCATTACAAATATCAGTCAGATCCTGGAGGATCTACTCTCATGTGTGAGATCCTAAAATTTTCTCTTAATACTAACTAGGTTACTAGTGCAATGCACTCGTCATTCATGCGCTAATGCTTTATTAACACCAAATTACTTTGATAATTAATGAATTGGCTTAATATACTCAATCATTAGTTTACTCTTGGTGGATTTCAAAATATTAATCTAGAATGGAATTTGGAACCATTCTTGTGTATTCACACAATGAACCATTAATCAAATTTCAAGTAGTAGTTTAGATATAAAGAATAACTTTTACACACTTAGTTTTCTTCCAAAATATTAATGACATTCAAGGCACATTATTTACCTTGGAAACTAGAAATGGGAAAGCAACTCCAATTAGGTCTTAATTGAGAATTTACAACCATCTTGAACACATCGTTAGGTTTTAGTTTATTACAATTTCAATAATTATTCTATATCAAGTTTTTGCCATAAGTTTTCATAAATTTTGGTGGACACGAACCTCAGTAATAATATATATTTTTTTTTTGAATCATAAATACTATAGATATTACCAAAAGAAAATCTAAATATTCATAGAATAAATCATGTTATGGAAGATAAAAGAATTATTATGTAAGTCCATTTGTTATATATATATATATCCTTTGGACCTTGTTAATGTATGATGTATTGTGACAAAATTTTCATAGTCCCATTGGACCCGCACCTTAGGCAGAGCACTGCCCTCACTCGCTGCGAGGCTGAAGATGAAGTCAGGCATTGCCGCCACATAGGCCTGCTCTTCTGTTGGATGGATGCCCCGGAAGAATACCGCCGGTGTCTCTGCGCCAGCCTCTTCGCTGCCCTCTGGCTTTGTTGTCATCAATTTTACCACTCTGAACACTAACATATATATATATATATAGAGGTTATAAAATTTTTGATAATTCATCCACGAAATTTTAAAATAGGGTACGATAAATCTATTCTTAAAATCGAAAATATATTTAAAAAGTTCACAGCTTTTCCTTTCTGCATTTTTTATTTATACTTTTGTGCTTTTTTTTTTGGACTAGAGATATGTTTGCAAATTTTTTATTTTTTTTTGTACTTTTACTTTTTCCAGTTACCATGTTTTGTCTTTGAGTAAACCTTTAATCTTTCTTCTTTCATAAAGAAAACCCTCACCATCACGAAACCTTTAACCACTTTCTTCATAGATAAAACCGTTACCTTCAAGAGCTTGATTTTGTTCATTGCTAGTTAGGTATCACCCACGACCTGTAATTTTGAAGTAGTTTTTTCCTATTTCCAATTCAATTTTTGTGCATAAGAAAGTTTTTTCCCATTTCCAATTCAATTTTTGTCCATAAGACCTCCCAATGTTCAATATACTATGTAGTCTATTGATATATATCCACGGGATCCAAACTTATGTGTGGAGCTCACTATGTGAAATCTAATTTAAATAACTTGGAAGCTTGAATAGTCAATCTAGAAATGTTTCTTCCAATTGTAATTTTTAATTTAATGTAATGTTTTAATATATTAGATAAAAGGACCCGATGAATAACATTTTTACCGGGTGTGTGAAGAAATAGAAACCTTACAATTTAATTTCTTGAAAATCTACCCCGTAATAAGTTTAAATTTTTATTTGACTTTACATGTAGAATTTTATCTCTAATTGTGTGTTTTTGTTAATAAAAGTATGTTTTGATTTTGTGGAATATAAATTTTATCACAGCTGGTTTGTTTTAAAAATAAAATAAAATTATACTTTGTTGTTTAGAGATGTCAATTTAATTTAGAGTCATTTCATTTAATCATATTAAAACTTAATTTTGAGTCACTTTATTTTATCATATTAAAATTTAGTATTTAAAATTTTTAATAAATATTTTTATTAATAAAAACGATGGAGTTTGATCAGAAAAAATTAATGGTATTTAATGGTATTCTACCATTAAATATGATACCCAAAAAAAAAAAAAAAAAATTTGTTTAATATGTTGTAAATAAATTTTACTTGTATATTATCATCAAATAAATGCTGAGATAGAAATATGTTATTCTCATTCATGTTGTGTTTAATTTCAATGATATGTTTGGTTTAGTATGAAGACCTAGAGTAGGTACTCACATATAGTATCAGAACCTAGATTCAAAATTTGAGGCCTAAAACCCATCAACCCATTGCGAAATTATATTAAAAAAAAAAATGTTGTTACACTTAGTTTATTTTAAGGAAGAAAATGAAAATACTAATTCTAAATCAGGTAGTGGACAATAATGTGGAATATGAATATATAAATTGAAGTTTCTATTAACAAAGAAATTAAAATTTCAAAGATAGAAATTAATTTTAATTTTTTTCAATATTAATTCCAAGTATGAAAAAATATATAAATTGAAGTTTCTATTAAAAGCTAAATTGAAATTTCAAACAGAGAGCTTAATTGTAATTATTTTTTAAGATTGGTCTAAATTAGATCACAACGCTGTTGGAATTAATTCCAACTGCCCAAGAGACAGCGGCAAAGAACAAGTCGGATGTGAATTCCGATGGGGTCGATGAGTGAGAGCCGGCAGAGCTGCATACCCCATCGGACTGGCCCACGCCACACAGCCGCAAAGCCAGTCTGCGGGGGTCGATGAAAAGATTTGGGCGGAGGTCCTTACCCCCCCGGAATTGCTGACAGCACCACAGCTGGCCCACATATATAATACGGCACATACATATGTTTTATATGTTATATAAGGAGTGCGGGGTTTAAATTTTAATTTGCCCATCGCACAGATTTAAAACAAAGTTTGGTTTTAAATGTTAATTGTTTTATTTTTAACATATGAATATATATTAAAAAGGCCCGTGATGTAATATATGAAATGTAGAAAGCCCAGAAAGATATATGGCAGTTGTGTTATTTGTAATACACAGTAATTTTTTTTATAAAAAGGCACAGCAGTGCAGAAATGAAAGAAAGGAAAAGATAACAGTGCGGGAAGAGAAAATCAAGAAAGGCGTGTTAAAACCGCTTGTGATCAATGCGTTCAAGCGGTGCTGACAGAGTTAATGCAGCCATTAAGATTTCTGAAGCGGTGAAATTTAGTGGTTGAGCAATTTATGATGCAGATATTTGTTTTGTAAATACACAGGACAGAGTCTTTTGTAATGTAATGTTTTTGATGCACAGCAGCGTATTCCAAAAACAAAGACAGAGAATTGTAATGTTTTTTTTTACACCAGAGTATTGTTGTTAAAAACAGAGAGTTGTTTGCTTTGTAATAGACAGAGACAGCGTATGAAAAACACAGCAAAGTGTTTTGGGAAAATAGAGGATATACAACCGTATATGTTTTCTAGTAAATGACAGAGTGATATTTCTGAACTGTGTTTGCAGCAGTCAGATTTTTTTTGTAATCCCTCTTTTGAGGAAGAATCTGTAACAGCAGTTTTTTTATGAATAGAAATTTTTTCTGAGTTGAAAACTCTGTCTGTGAGTGAAATTTTTAATTATTCTCTGTGTTGAAGAGGGCAGTCTTATTGTTCTGGAATTCTGAAAATTCCAACATGGTATCAGAGCCAATCCAGGCTATTTGAAGGTCAAATAAGCTGAAGGAAAGGGGTTCTTAGTTGCAGCAGCTTCTCCAGCAGTGTGAAGACTCAGCCAAAGGAATCCAAAGGTATTTCTCTATAAAATTTGTTGTGTTACTGTTGCAGAACAGTGAGCTATTTTAATACACAGTCAAGTTTTTTTATCATAGTTAAGAGTGCAGAATGGCTGGAGCAGCCAGCACAGGTATGAGTTTGGGAAGTGTCCATCTCCCACAATTCAATGGAAAGAATTATGATTACTGGTCAATAACTATGAGGGCTTTATTTACCTCACAAGAATTATGGGAATTAGTTGAGGATGGCTTTGAAGAGCCAAAAGATGAAGCAGAGTTTTTGATGTTAAATCAAGCAGGAAGAGAACAGTTGAAGAATGATAAGAAGAGAGATGCCAAGGCTCTTTTCTTCTTGTATCAAGCAGTGCATGAGAGTGTGTTTCCAAGGATAGCAGCAGCCAAGAAATCCAGTGAAGCATGGGAAACTCTCAAGACAACCTATCAAGGTATGGAAAGAGTGAAGACAGCAAAACTTCAGTTGCTGAGGAGAGACTTTGAGACTCTCTCTATGAAAGAGTCAGATAACATTGACTCATTCTTCACTCATGTGATTGGAATGGTTACACAAATAAGATCTCATGGAGAGACTCTTGAAGACAAGAGGATTGTGGAAAAAATCTTGAGAAGTTTACCCTCAAGATTCGATGTGATTGTCACCACCATAGAAGAGACAAGGGATCTCACAAAGTTTTCAGTGGATGAATTACATGCATCACTGATTACCCATGAACAGAGATTGAGTAGGAGTGAAAACTCATCTCTTGAGCAAGCCTTTAAGACCCAAATGTCTTTCGGTAGAGGAAGAGGGCAAGGCAAAGGAAGAGGAAGAGGCAGAAGCCAGAACAGAGGTGGAAGGAACAGTCCAGCAAATGCTCAAGGAAGGGGCAGCAATCCAAATCAGCATCAAGGCCAAGGCAGCAGCCAGCAGAATGGTCAACAGAATGCACAAGGACAAAGGTATGATAAGTCCAATGTCCAATGTTATAATTGTAAAAAATATGGTCATTATGCTAATGAATGTAGAAAGAAGAAACAAGACATGAGAAGTGAAACTAGTGCAAATTTCACAAAAGAAAACAACAGTCAAAGCAATTTGTTTTTAGCTTGTAATATGGCTGAAGAAAAATCTGAGGATTTATGGTTTCTAGACTCCGGTTGTAGCAACCATATGACAGGAAACTTAGCAATGTTTTCTATATTAGATGAAAGTGTGCAGTCACAAGTCACACTAGGAACTGATAGCAAAGTTTCTGTTATGGGAAAAGGAGATGTAAATGTTTTAACAAGATTAGGTGCAAGAAAAACCATAGCAGATGTTTATTATGTTCCAGGAATGAAGTGTAACCTCTTAAGTGTTGGACAACTTGTCCATAAGGGGTATAATGTTTTCTTTGATAATGATGTTTGTACCATCATGGATAAACCACCCAGCAAACAGTGTATCGCTGAAGTGAAGATGACAAGGAACAAGATGTTCCCTCTTAGAATGAGAGCAGATTTGAAGAATGGTGAAGAGAAAGCAGCGGTTGCAGAGGAGACTTACCAAAGCGAACCAAAGGATGATAATTGGTTATGGCACTTGAGATTTGGACATCTCAACTTTGGAGGTCTTAATTTGTTGAACAGAAAAGGAATGGTAAGTGGTTTACCATTGATAGAGAAACCGGACAGCCTTTGTGAAGGTTGTATTCTTGGGAAACAACACAGAGAAAGTTTTCCTTCCGGAAAAAGCATAAGGGCAAAAGCACCCTTAGAGATTGTCCACTCAGATGTGTGTGGACCGATGCAAACTCCATCACTTGCTAGCAGCCACTATATCTTAACATTCATAGATGATTTTACAAGAAAAACTTGGGTTTACTTTTTGAAAAATAAAAGTGAAGTGTTTGAAAAATTTTGCAATTTCAAAGCACTTGTTGAGAATCAGAGTGGGCTGCATATCAAGGTCTTAAGGACTGATAGAGGAGGTGAGTATATATCTAAATATTTTCTACGGTTTTGTAGAGAAAATGGAATACATAAACAGTTTACAACTAGATATACACCGCAGCAAAATGGAGTGGCCGAAAGGAAGAACCGAACCATAATGGACATGGCGAGGAGTATGCTTAAGGCAAAGCATTTGCCGAATGATTATTGGGCTGAAGCTGTACATTGTGCAGCGTATATTTTGAACAGGTGTCCTACAAAAGCGGTAATGAACAAAGTGCCGTAAGAGGCATGGAGTGGCGCAAAGCAAAGTGTCACGCACATGAAGGTTTTCGGATGTGTGGCTTATGCACACATTCCGGATCAGCTAAGGAAGAAGTTGGACAGAAAGGGGGAGAAGTGTATTTTCATTGGATATAGTGAGGAATCCAAGGCATACAGGTTATATAACCCATCCAACAAAAAGTTTCTTGTGAGCAGAGATGTTCAGTTCATTGAAGAGGAAGCTTGGGATGGAAGCATAGAGAAAACAGTGAATGTTAAACACTGTTTATCTCATGATGAGAATGATGATGAGTTGGCTGAAATACATCCCCAAACAACAACACCAACAAGAGAGCAGCAAAGCACACCCTTGAGGAGAAATGACAGTGCTTCTCCAAGCACACCACAAGGAGGAAATTCAAGTGCTTCTTCAAGCACTTGTACACCTACTGAAAGAGGTAAGAAATTCAGAAGTTTGAAAGATATTTATGAACAAGATATAACAAATGAAGGTATCAATTCTTTATTTGCTTTATATTGTCATGTTGATGATCCTGTTCATTTCGAAGAAGCTATCAAGGATAGGAAATGGATAGAAGCTATGGATGAGGAGATTAATGCCATAGAGAGGAACAAAACTTGGGATTTGGTTGAACTCCCAAAAGGTAAAGATGTCATTGGTGTTAAATGGTTCTACAAGACCAAGAGTAATGCTGAAGGCAAGATAGAGAGACACAAGGCAAGACTTGTTGTCAAAGGCTATAAGCAGAAGCATGGCATAGATTATGAGGAAACTTTCGCACCGGTTGCCAGAATGGAAACCGTGAGAGCAGTGTTGTCTATTGCAGCACAAAGCAAGTGGAAAGTTTACCAAATGGACGTAAAGTCAGCATTCTTGAATGGAGTGTTAATGGGAGAGGTTTACATTGAACAACCTCTCGGCTATGAGAAGAAAGGCCAAGAGCACAAAGTGTGTAAGTTGAAGAAAACTCTTTATGGGCTGAAGCAAGCGCCTAGAGCGTGGTACAGTAGGATAGATTCATATCTACTGGAAAATGGTTTTGAGAAGTGTGAGGGAGAACCCACCCTCTACATCAAGGAACAAGATGGTAAAATTTTGATTGTAGTCTTGTATGTTGATGATGTTATTTTCACAGGTAATGATGATTGCCTTATTGAACATTTTAAAACAGTCATGAAGGAAGAATTTGAAATGACTGATATGGGTTTGCTGAGATACTTCTTGGGAATAGAAGTAGAGCAAGATGAAAGTGGGATTTTCATCTCACAGGCAAAGTATGTTAATGAAGTTCTTGAAAGATTTAACATGCAGGAAAGCAAAGCAGCAATCACTCCCACAGTGATGGGATTAAAGCTCAGCAGAGAGGACAGCAGCAAGGATTTTGATCCTAGTTTGTACAAGAGCATAGTTGGCAGCCTTATGTACTTGACTGCAACTAGGCCGGACATAATGCATGCTGTTAGTTTGATTTCCAGATTCATGGA
Source organism: Pinus albicaulis (assembly GCA_034641835.2). Classification (NCBI taxonomy): domain Eukaryota; kingdom Viridiplantae; phylum Streptophyta; class Pinopsida; order Pinales; family Pinaceae; genus Pinus; species Pinus albicaulis. The sequence goes on from CM076569.1 coordinate 196,305,202, forward strand.
AAAGCCAAAAGATACACATTGGCAAGCAGCAAAAAGGATTTTGAGGTATGTTAAAGGTACAAAGAAATTTGGTATTTTTTATACTACTTCAGAAAATTCAGATTTAGTTGGATACACGGACAGTGATTGGGCTGGAAGTGTTGATGATCGAAAGAGCACTTCCGGTTATGTTTTCCACATGGGTTCAGGAGCCATTTCATGGGCTTCTAAGAAACAGCCCGTTGTAGCGTTGTCTACAGCAGAAGCAGAATATGTGGCAGCTACAGCAGCAGCGTGTCAAGCAGTTTGGATGCGAAAAATGTTGAGAAGCTTATGTCAAGAACAGGTAAAAGGGACAGTGATATTTTGTGACAATAGCTCAGCTGTTGCATTGTCTAAAAATTCTGTTTTTCATAAAAGGACAAAGCACATTGACACCAAGTTTCATTTCATACGGGAATTGGTAAGCAATGGCGAGATTGTTTTGCAGCATTGCAGAACAGAGGATCAATTTGCAGATATCCTCACAAAGCCACTACAACAGAAAAGCTTTGAATATTTCAGGAGATGCATGGGTATGCAGGAAAACCCAGCAGTTGAAATTAAGGGGGAGTGTTGGAATTAATTCCAACTGCCGAGCCATCGCAGGAATGGAGGCGGCAACAAGTCCGCGGGGGTCAAGGCAGACAGGCCGGCAGTGTAGTTTACCCTCTCGGAGCTGGGCCCACTCCACACAGCCGCAAAGCCAGTCCGCGGGGGTCGATGAAAAGATTTGGGCGGAGGTTCTTACCCCCCCGGAATTGCTGACAGCACCACAGCTGGCCCACACATATATAATACGTCACATACATATGTTTTATATGTTATATAAGGAGTGCGGGGTTTAAATTTTAATTTGCCCATCGCACAGATTTAAAACAAAGTTTGGTTTTAAATGTTAATTGTTTTATTTTTAATATATGTGAATATATATTAAAAAGGCCCGTGATGTAATATATGAAATGTAGAAAGCCCAGAAAGATATATGGCTGTTGTGTTATTTGTAATACACAGTAATTTTTTATAAAAAGGCACAGCAGTGCAGAAATGAAAGAAAGGAAAAGATAACAGTGCGGGAAGAGAAAAATCAGCAGTGCCAGCAAACCAGTTTGTGATTAATGCGTTCCAAGCGGTGCTGACAGAAGTTATTGAGACCATTAAGATTTCTGAAGCGGTGAACTTAGTGGTTGAGCAATTTATGATGCAGATATTTGTTTTGTAAATACACAGGACAGTGTCATTTTGGTATGTAATGTTTTTGATGCACAGCAGCGCATTCCAAAAAACAGAGACAGAGAATTGTAATGTTTTTTTTTACAGCAGAGTATTGTTGTTAAAAACAGAGAGATGTTTGCTTTGTAATAAACAGAGACAGCGTATGAAAAACACGGCAAAGTGTTTTGGGAAAACAGAGGATATACAGCAGTATACGTTTTCCAGTGAATGACAGAGTGATTTCTGAACTGTGTTTGCAGCAGTCAGATTTTTTTTGTAAATCCCTCTTTGAGGAAGAATCTGTAACAGCAGTTTTTTTTATGAATAGAAATTTTTTTCTGAGTTGAAAACTCTGTCTGTGAGTGAAATTTTTAATTATTCTCTGTGTTGAAGAGGGCAGTCTTATTGTTCTGGAATTCTGAAAATTCCAACA